>JAODAL010022217.1:0-65248 GCA_025379985.1 Phyllomedusa bahiana | reverse complement strand
GGTTTTGGGGCTATGCGCGTTCCCAGGACAGGATTTTCAATTCCAGTCAAGTAACATGAGGGTTCAAACATACTGCCTTCTGGCACTTTTTAATTTGGGGGTGATGCATTTTTAAAGGGGTCAGGCTGTGGACAAGACAGGGATATAAAGGCTGTGACTTTTTTTCTTGACTTTTATAACCTAATTGTTCCCAAGATGTAGCGTATCCATTTACTGTTGTGGATTTAATTTTCAGCTTCTCCACCTTTTTTGGGTGTAAAAAATTTAAGGGTGTTTTTGTCCCCCATAACTTTAAAAGGTCATCGCGCATAATCATCTCACATCGAAAACCTTATCGATAGGGGCCGACATCGACTACGATCGATCTCATACCAACGAATCGCTAAACACTACTCAAACTATGATTTTACCCTTACAGCCGGGGAAAACAAAAAGTCATTACCAGAAAATTAGAAAATTTAAACCCAAAACCCTTCAAAAGCTTCCTAAGTGTTTTAAAATGCCCTTAACTTTTTCGCAGCACTTGACAATGTCCAAAGGAAATCTTTGCCAACCCCAAGGGAGGTTAAGCCACAAAAGGTCATTGCTAAAGAAGCCGCTGTTCAAAGAGTGCCGATAAAGGAAATTTTAAGGAATTTTTGAGGGGGAAGGAAAAAGTGTTAGAAAAAAGGTGGCACAAAAAACCCGGGGATGACCGCACCCTTGATAGATTGTTAAAAAAGGGCCATTAAAAAATTTTGGGGGAATCAAAAGGGAGTGGCCTGCTGCTGGAGTCGTGCATCAAGACCACCACAAACAGAGTATCCAGCACAGGCTGCAAGTGTCACATTCCATGCTTAAGTCCCCAAAAGACCAATAGACAATGCCAGAAGGTCTTCCCGGGCCCCAAGGAGAAAAAACCTGGACTGTGGAGTGTCCAAGGTGGTGTTTTAGATTAAAAAAAATTTTGTATTTAATTTAAAATAAAGGGCCCCAAGGGGGAAAAAGGGAGAGACTCACAATCCAACTGCTTGAGGTCTAGTGTGAAGTTTCCACAATCGGGGGATAGTTTGGGAGCCATGTCATCTACGGGAAGGTTCACGTATTATCAAGACCAAAGTCACACAGCCGCTCCCGGGAAAATTTTAGAGCACTTCAGCTTCCCTCTGCGACAAGTTTTTTGGAGAAAAAATTTTCTTTTTCAGCGGGACCTGGTACCTGCCCACACTGCCAAAAGTACCAATACCGGGGTTTAATAACCACAGTACACGTGCTTATTGGCCCCAAAAAGGGCCAACCCTTTAAACCCCTCATACAAATCTACGGGGTATTGCAAAAAGATGAGAAAACACCAACCCAACAATGCAGACAACTAAGGCTGCTTATAACATCTCTGCAGTCCCATGGGCTGATCGCCTCCATGCCAGCTGCTTTAATGCATCATTCATGCAAAAGGAGCCCCCCAAATACTGAGTGCATTTACGTACATATTTTTCTTTTTGCAACATTTCTTTTTCCAAAATTTTTTTACCAATTGGTCTTAAAAAATTTTCAATTTTCTACCATAATCATCAAATACAAAAAGAAACACCTAAAAAGTTCACTCTATTTGTAATGACTATTATGATACATGATTTTTCATTTTTTGAATTAAATTTATTGAAAAAAAATAAATTTGCTGATATTTTTATTTATTAGAGCACCATATTTTCTGACTTCTTGTAAAATTTTGGGTACCTCCCTTTTGCGGAGCCGGGAAATTGACAGACCAAGGTTGATCACCATGCACAACACCTTGCTGCTCTTGGTCCAGAAAAAAGCATTATCATTTTGGGCAAAAGCTATCCCCTGGAGATTTCTGTGTTGAGCACAGATCTTTTGGGCCCCAGCAAGGGACTTCATACAGTTTCTGCAACTCTTCCCACTTTTTTCATTGGATCAAAGTATTTACCCACTCATGCAAGAAAAACACCCAAAATACTTGGGAACTACCAAGACGCAACAAAAAGAACATTGCTTTTTTCAAAGAGTTTCTCCATGAAGTCTTTCCCTGTGGGTTCGCCCCCCTTTGGTTTGCTCATGAGGTCGGGAAATCTCTTTTCTTCCAACAATAAGAGACATGGTGTATTGAAATGTTTTGTATTTATTTTTAAAGATCTAGGAAATTTAAAAATTAAAAACAGTTTTACAGTTGCTTTTTATAATAATTAAATAAAGTTACTACACGTCCAATTAACACATTCAGACCATAAACTCATTAACGCAAACACTTACTACAAAACCTTATGAATAGGCTGTCAGTCCAAGGTTGAGAGTGATTTCTTTGATACGAGAGACGAAATATAAGATAAAGCAACCCTTTATTTTATTACAACAAAAAAAAAAAAAAATAAATGACTGAAAAGCAGGTTTCAAAATTTTTTCCCAAAAATGCCAAGAAAAACTAAAAATTTCATTTAAATTCTTTCTTTCCTGCGCTAATGACCCTATGGCATAAATATTAACAGCCAGCCACCGTTATTTATAGTTGTAACTTTTGCCCAGACCCTTTTCTATAATAACCCCTTCACAGGGCCCTACCTCTCTTCTCAAGTTCCAAGGAAGTTCTCCCGCAGTTTCTATACTAACCATTAATTAGTGGGGAATTAAAATGAAAAACATTATCTGGGCCAGGTACATGTAAAAGGAGTGGGAAATGAAGTAATTAGTAAAATAGGGAGCAAACAACCTCCAATCTTCTGTAGGTGGAAAACGAGAAAAGCTCATTAACGTATGTGAATATATGACTTCTTGTGAAAGTAAATGCCAGTGGGTGCAAGGGCCCCTTTCAGTGTCAGGGGGTTGATGCACTATCTATCTATCGTCTGTCGCTGCTGTCGTCTATCTATCTACTACATCTATCTATCTATCTATCTATCTATCTATCTATCTATCTATCCACATATGAAACCATAACTGGTATTTAGTTCTGAAGCCCCAAAATTTTTACAAAAAAGACAGATCAAGTAAATAAAGCACGCCTTTTATAAACATCAGAAAGAGCTGCTCGAAGATGGAAATCACCTTCTATGATGGGAACAGGAGCTTTTTTTGGGTCATTTTATTTGTATACAATGTAACAGAAAAAAAGTACAATGAGGTCCTCGTCTGGTGCCCAAAGGCGTCACTGATCCTAGCACTTTAAAAAACAGTACTACAGTAGTACGCACTTACTGTGGAGAGGGACTATTAAACCCGCCCAAACACTGCATGCACCCACTAATACATTAAGAGCAGTCAGGACATGTATACCAATGACTGTAAAAGCCTAAACCACCAATCACTGCATTCACCCACTATACATTTAAAAGCAGTACAGGACATTTGTATCACCTTTACCTAAGAGATGCTAAGAACCCCCAATCACTATATGCCCTCATAATAAGTAAAGCATGCAGGACAGTAGTACCGCATTGTATTGTAAGAGGACATGGGCCCCATTTACTCATGCCCTCACAATACATGTAATTTGCATACATGACATTATACCACACTGTACTTGGGGGAAAGGGGCTATTAAACCTGCCAATCACTGCATGCACCTCACTAGGGCCTGTAAGAGCAGTACAGGACATGTAGTATTACACTGTTGTGTAGGGAAGAGCTATAGACCATCAATCACTGCATGCACTCACAATACACGAAAAGCAGTATAGAAATGTAGTACCGCACTTACTGTACCCAGTCTATAGACCTCACTCACGCATGCACCACCCTAAAACAAGGGGTTTTACAATAAAATGCATAATAATTGCTTAACTTCCCTCAATCACATCCCACAATAGAGTGTCTGTGACAAATTGTTAGGACTTTTTAAAGCCATCCTCAAGTAAAGTCATGAAAACCATCCAATGCTATGAAGAAACTGTCCCACAACAGGACCCTCCAAAAAAAAAAAAACCAAAAATGGTTTTCCCCTGCAGCAACTGGGCCCCAAACTGTAAATTAACACACCCCCCAGATAGACTCCACATAAATGCTCCATAGAGATCAAATACCAAAGCGCAACAAAATCCTTTGAGAGGAGACTGCAAGAATAGGGCCTCTATGGTCGAATTGCTGCAAAGAAACCATTACTAAGGAACAAGAAGAAGAGAATTGCTTGGACCAAGAAACACAAGGGATGGACATTTAAAACCCAGGAAAACTTAGTTTAGGGGGATGAGCAAAAAATTTCAGACTTAATAGGACACAGAAAAGGTGAATGCCCGGTTTTTTACAGTATGGGTTTTTACCCAAAACGTGGAAAAGGGAACAGGTGTTTTGCTGGTGATTTATTCAAAGTTTAAGGTATGCTTATCCAGCATGTCTACCATAGCATTATGCAGTGACACACCATCCCATCTGGTTTGGGCTTAGATGGAGCATCATTTCTTTTCAACAGGACAATGACCGTAAACACACATTTAGTCTATGTAAGGGATTTGTAATCATGAAGGAGAGTGATGGAGTGTTGGGTCAGATCACACGGCCTCCATAGTCACCTAACCAAAACCTAATTGAGATGGTTTAGAATTAGTGTTGAGCGATTGCGTTGGCTATCGAGATCGATCGATAGTCGATAGCGGGGCTATCGATAAGTTTTTCGATAGGACGTCGTTTTATGAGCGATGACCATTAAAGTCTATGGGGCAACAACCCCTTCATTATTACACCCAAAAAAGGGGCGGAGAAGCTAAATTAACACCACCACATCAAAGAAACGGCAACATCTTAGGCAACACACTTAGGTTAAAAAAGTCACAGAAAAAAAGTCACAGACCATTTCCTACCCTGTCTTTACCACAGCTGCCCCTTTAAACCTGCATACCCAAAAATTTAAAAAGTGCCAGAAGGCAGTAGTTTTGAACCATCATCTTATTTTGAACTGGACTTACTATACCTTCCTGGGCCCAGCATGAGCCAAACCTGCATGCCCCCCACATTAAAAAGTCCGGAAAAAGGGTCTTTCAACCACCTTTTTGTTTCACTGACATTGACTATACTTCCGGGGCCGCAGCATGACCCCAAACCTGCATCCCCCCACATTTAAAAGTGCCGGAAAAAGGAGTCTTTCAACCACCTTTTATTTTCACTGGACATTGACTATCCCCTGTCCGGGGCCACAGCAGACCCGGGGCCGGTTTCAGGGGGGTGCGGTGAGACCCCAGCTGGCGTCCTCATCTATTAACACGCGGTTTAAAAAATGCCCTGATGACGCAGAACGGAAACTGTCGTGCAAACGGAATTGAGAACCCAGCCTTCCTCGTACACATAAATACCGGGGTAGCGTTTGTCCCTCCGTATGAGTGGGGACCAATTGAGTTTCATTTGAAATACGGGTGTTAACGCTCCTTTTACCCCAGGGCCCTTTATCTTGGCATTCTTTTTCTCATTTTACTAAATTGCTGGAGGAAAGGGTCTCTGTACTTTGTTCTCTGCCCATGCTCCATACTCCAGTCCCCTAAATAACCTACATCTGGTCAAGTTTTCCTGACCCCCTTTGTACAATTCAGGGGAAATTTTTTTTAAACAGCTATTTTGTACATGCAATTTTTTTAGTACTTTAATTCTAGAAAACACATTTTTAAAATAGGATGAACCCACCATGCTTTTTTCTCTTTTTTCTTTATTAAATGGTTGTCTCAATAGGGGGGATGATAGCTTTTTTTAAAGATCTTGCAAAAACAAGTCTTTTGCAATATTGTCCTTAACATGTCCTACCTTTTCCCGTTTCACAGCACCACACCCTTGAGCCACTTTTGATATTGTGAAGAACAAATGTCTGTTAAAACAACATTTTTTAGAATAGGCCGTAGTATAGCTGCATGTCACAGAAAAATGCCCCCAAAAATTAAAAGGCATCCCCTTGAGCCATTTTTGGAAAATTGTGAGAAAAAATGTCTTTTAAAAAACAACATTTTTTTAGAATGGGACCTCTAGTATAGCTGTATGTCACAGCAAAATGCCCCAAAAATTCAAAGCATGACTCTTGAGCCACTTTGAAAATTTGTGAAGAATAAATGTCTGTTAAAAAAATTTTTTTTAGAATAGGACTCTAGTATAACTGCTTTCACAGAAAAAATTCCCCCCAAAAATTCAAAGCATGCCCCAAAGACCACTTTTGCAATTGTGAAGAACAAATCATTAAAACAACTTTTTTTGCGAATAGGACCTGTTATTGCTGCATTTCAAAGCAAAATCCCCCCAAAAAGTCAAAGCATGACCCTTGAGCCACTTTGGCAATTGTGAAAACAAATGTTGTTAAAACAACATTTTTTTATAATAGGACCTGTAGTTTTGCTGCTTTTAAAAGCACAGACCCAAAAAATTATAAAAAGTTCTCACCCATTTTTAAAAATTGTGGGGGAGAAATCCACTTAGAACCCACATTTCTGTTCCCCAAGGGCCATGATTATTGCTATATGTCACAGCAAAAGACCCCAAAAAATTAAAAATTTTACTTTCACCCCCTATTAAAAATTGGAGGGAAAAAACCCACTTAGAACCACATTTTCTTTTCCAAAGGACCAAAATTTATAGCTTATCTCACGCAACATGACCTCAAAACTATTGCAATGCAAAACTTCTTAAGAAAAGGAGTAAAGGGAAAACGTGTTGTCATGAACCTTGCTGTTTTTTACATCTCCTCACACAAAACCGCAAAATGAACTTTTGGGGAAAAGAGAATAAAAATTGCAAAAAAATGATTTTTTAAAAAAAAAGTTTTAAAAGGGGACCTTTCTTTTTAAAAAGGAATGTGAATAGACTGCAACTAATCGGTGACCTGGGCAATTGGGGCCACAACATCATCAGAGATCCACCCGATTTATTTGATGAAATCAAACATCCCCATTATCGTGAAAGCCGGATGCGTTTTTTCTGTAATACTCCCCCACCCCGGCTGAAAAGGCCGCTCAGAATGCCTGGGTGCTGGGCAACAAACACCTCTATGGCATGACGAGCCCGCTCGGGGATTCGTCCCCTTTTGGATACCCAGAAATCAAAATTGGGGCCCGGAACACAGCAAAAACATCGGTGTTTTAACGCAGATAGTCGTGCACCATACTTAACTGATCTCTGTTGTTGGAGGGTGCCCCATTTCATGCTTGGGGAGGTGGTAAACAAACATTGCCAGAGGCACCATTAGGGTTCTGCCCCCTTACCCGCCGCGGGCCGCAACGCTACTTGGCACTCTACTGCTGTCACGTCGCTGATTTGTTCCACCCGGGCATTTGGGAACGTAAGCAGACGAACAAGTCTCCCCGTTGATCAATCAGCAGGGCCCATTTTCCCGCATTTTACTCTCTATTTGGGTGGGTGGGAAAGGGAAAATGCTGATTTTTGTTTTGTCCGGGATCCAGGGGTGGCCCCC
Organism: Phyllomedusa bahiana; assembly: GCA_025379985.1. NCBI lineage: Eukaryota > Metazoa > Chordata > Amphibia > Anura > Hylidae > Phyllomedusa > Phyllomedusa bahiana. The sequence goes on along the minus strand of JAODAL010022217.1, from coordinate 57,876 downwards.
CAGAAACTGTGTTCATTTTTATGGCCTTTAAAGCAGGATCATGTTGGAGGAAATGGAGCTTTCCAACACCCAGTGAGAGAGGAGCCTTTATTTCCCAAGCCCTGGGTCGGGGGACACAAACTGATCTTCCCCATCTTCCTCCCCCCTCAAATTTTGCCCAACCTCTTTCCCAAGGGAGGGACGTCGGGAACACGTGGGCCCCGGAAAACCTCCTACCCTCCCCCCTCCCTGCGCCTCCAGCACAGCTTTCAACACAGCCCCGACTTTGCCTAGATGATGCACCCTGAAGCTGATCCCACCCGCACAGCCTGGGGGCCCCCAAACCCCCGCCTAATGAAAACCGATGAAATTTTTAAAAAGTCGGGCCCCTTTTGGGGTTTTTTACGGAGAGAAGGGTCCGTGTCCCCATCGGGTTTTCCCTCCTCCTCCGCGCGGGGGACCTGTTTTTTTTTAGAGTGCCAACATCGGGCCAGAACTAAGATCACCACAATGCCATGCGGGCAAAGGGGATTGCCGCACGACCATTTTTGGGGGCTTTTTTTCAAAAATGGCAAGGATGGTGCAACCTTTCACCTTTTCCTCCACTTTTGGGTACAACACCCCCCCAGGGCCGTACCGCTGCTTGTCAGGCCCCTGTGTCACTTCTTCCTGCGTAATGGCATTCGCTTCGCCACAATTTCTGGGGCATGTGGAGGTGGAATTCCAGCGTGTTGCCCCCGTCAAAATGAGACGGTTGACGGGGGGGCCGGCTGACCTGCAACGCAGCAGCGGGGCGAAGCAGGGGGCGAACGGGGAATGCGAACTCAGACCCGAGCCTTCTTCAGCAGGCATCCAGACCCCCGGGAGCTCTTTTGAAATTTTTTTGGACGAAAGGTTCATGACATGTGCCGGGAAGGGGGGTTTTCTCCAGCCACCGATCTTAAGGGGGGCCACAGATTTCGCCCGTTATCCCCACACCACCTTGCCTGGGCCCAAGGGTTTTGTCACCCACAAGCGCTCGGTCTGTTCTTAGAGCCGTCCTGCTCCTGACCTCTGGTGGACGTCTCCAAGGGAGATTAATTTCAACACGGCCTGGGTCCTGGTACGTGATCCACCAGAGGACCTTTGGGGAAAAGCCCTGACCATCCCCGGGTTTTTTAAAGGTGCCCAACCTTAAGCCCCCGTCACCCCCAGAACATCCACCCACTCACCCGTGAGCTTCACAGAGTATACGGGCCCTTGGGCCCTGCTTTCTATCCAGTGTCGGTGGGGAGATGGACTTTTAGGACACGATGCAAAACAACGGCTTGAAATTTTAGATGACACTGGGGGGCCAGGCAGGGACGGCTTTTTTTTGGCAAAGAAATGCCTGCTCGCATCTGGGTATTGGGGGAGGGGAGGACCATGACTGGGGGAACCCATCTTTCACCAACGAAAGGCAACATTTCCCCCAAAGGGCCCAAAACCCGGGAATGCCGACTTCAGGCTTTTGGCTTTGGATGGTTTTTGGTTTAAAATGTTTCTTCTGCTCCCCCAAACCTGGAAGACAGAAGGGGGCTGCTTTGACTGGCCCCCTGTACGGCGTGCAGGGCATCAAACTGGCGGAAGGGGAAGGGGAGGTGGGGCTCGGTGGGGGCGGGGGTACTCGGGTGAAATGAGGGTGAAGCGGGGGCGATCCCTGATCATACCGAGAGACAGGGCACTGAGGAACGCTTGGTGGTGGCGGAGGAGAGAGGCGGAACAGAGGGTGGGACGGGGTTGGGAGGCCCGTTGTCTGGCCTTTTTTGGGCCAAGTTTTTCCCTCCATTTTAACTCAGCATTCGCGCAGTGACAGACATGTTTTGGTGTTAACCACTTAAGGGTTTTGCCCTACTTTGCATTAGGGGCAAAGGCGGCATATGACATCGCGGTGAATCAGAGGCTGCTCAAAGAAGGCCCAGGTTTTGAGACCCCTGGACCTTTTGACGCGATAAGCGGGGGAGGGGGGTTTGCGCGACCGGCCCCCCCCCCCCCCCCTTTCCCACCCCCCGTAAATTTTACAGGGGTAATGCTGCTTTAAAATTCTCTACTAACACATAAAACTTCAAATCTCAAATCTAACTAAATTGGAAGAATCACACTAATGTAAGGTTTCTCTGGCAAAAATAGACTAATTTCGCTGAGCGTTGGCCACAGGCAAGCGCATTTCCTATCCCTATGAAAACCGAAGACACTGAGGCTGAAACAGGAAACACTTTTTTCTAGAAAAAACAGGTCATTAATTTTCCAGCCAACGCAACCATCACATCCCAGTCATGACGTCGCACACACATCTCACCCTGCCTATCGTAAGCTTTTTGCTGGCCGCCAAAATTACAGAAGCGCCAAAAAGGGGCGATTTTAATAGAGATGCACAGATTTTAACCTTAATTATCGCATGATCGGGAAAATTTTGTCACCCTAAAAAAACCTTTCCGTTTTAACTTTTTCGATAAAAATCGCTCAACACTATTTAGAATGAGTTAAACCAGTCAAGAAAAGCCACACAGTACTAAGGACCCATAGGTACTCATTCAGGACTGCTGGAAAACATTTCAGGTGACAACCTCATGAAGCTGATATAGAGAAGGCCACAAAATTTGCAAACCTGTTAGTAAAAGAAAGCAGGTCTTTTTCTTAGACTCTATTATATAAAACATTCTGGTTTAATACTTTTTTGAATAATACTTAAAGGGGTTCTATTACAAGCTTTCGCCGACTTGAGCTGCTTCTATTTGCTTCAGTTTCAAATCCAGGGGCGAGTCTCTTCTTTCAGTAGGTGTGTCTTCCCTCACTGAAGACTTTGACATAATCATTGTGTGTGAGCAGTGGAAGGTAGAGGTCGTCACAGTTCTGCAGCATCCCGCAATGTTCACTTGTCTGCAGAGCTGTCACCTCCCAGGCTGCACAAGCTCTTTGCAACCAGAACCCCTGTATTGCTGTAAGCAGTCATACATACAGCCTGAACTGATGACACAAATGTGAGGAATGCATGCTGCCCCCCCCCCCCCCCTCTGTTATCAGACAGGAGGTAGAGCAGACTGTATACGGCTGTTAAATAGGGAGAGAGCAGTGTATAAGGCTGTGTTATATGAGGGGAGAGTGAATCTAACTGCTAGAGACTGAGCAATTGCGCATATCCTTTACATACAGCTGGGATAGGAGTATAGAGAAGCTGAGGCACCTAATTTCACTTTCAATTTCAAGAGCTCAGAGGGGAGTAAACACAGCGTGCAGGCAGCCAATCACAGCATAGGAGGCATTTCCCATCCAGGGGGTGTTTTCGAACAGGCTGAATGACATATCAGTCAGCCAATCACAGAAAAAGGGGCGTGTCCCGTCCAACTGCTGCAGAAATAGCTTTAGATGCACAGATTAGTTTATATCTGCTATACTAAGTGATTTAGGTAAAGCAAACCAATTACAAAAGTTCTTATTTTTGCTGTCCCCATCATTTGAGATATGATGTTTGTAGCGAGAAAACCCCTTTAATGTCATAACTGTTCTTACATAGTTTTCATGTCTCTGAACTTTTGCTTTGTAATGTAACTTTTGCAGCAAATTAGATGAGATTTTCAGATTTTGGCCAGATTGTAATCCAACTTTCTCCCATTAGTGCTCATCCGAAAAATATGCACAATTTACATTTAACATTGAGGATTTTCTGTGGATATTCATTTGCAGGTTGTGTGCAGAAAGTCCACTGCAGTTCAGACCCATGTAAAAGAACCCTTAATCTGGGTTTACACACTGTTTTTTACACATATTTTGAAGTGCTGATTGTAAACTAAAACTAGGAATGAAACCCACAGACAGAAAAAGTATAATGGAACGGCTTGTACCTCCTCTGGGTTTTGAATCCATTCCTGGCGCTGCAAAATAGATGTAAAAAGACACAATGTGAAGCAAACTTTTGAGCGTTGTCTTAAAATAGACCTTGGTGGTAAGTGATAGTCTATGCCTCCAATATCCTACCAGCATACGGTAGGTATGACTACTGGAATTGCTTTAATTGATGGCAGTGCTACCAAAATACTGTTCTCCTTGCTTTTTTGGAAAGTAGATCCAACAGTTTTTCCTTAGCTGTCAGGCTAGGTAATCCTCTGTAATCTAGATACATCAGCAGCACAAATCTGTTTTCCAACCTGATAGCTTGCTGCAATGTAGTCAATGTAATCACTGTGCTGAAATGTATCAACTGCACTCGAAGCTGTTCAACATGCAGAGGATTGTCTAGACTAAATACAACAGTAGCAAACATCTGTAAGTTAGATTTAAAGGGGTTGTCTCACTACAGGGATTGCTGCTTTTTATGTTAAAGATCTTGCAAAAAAAAAAAGTCACTTTGCAATATATGTCCATTAACAGTGTCCTACCTATTCTGAGATATCCGGTCTTGTATGTGCTGCATCAGCTACTCAGGTCACTATAGCTACAGACCTGTCCAATCTCTCCTGATAGGCTGCCAGTGCTGGTCGCTATAGCTACAGACCTGGCTTCTACTGCAGCCTAGTGGAAGCCAGTAAAAACGCCCCTGAATTAAACATGAAACCTAGAAAACAGGACAGTGGTAACATGAATCAATGTAGTGAGACAACCCCTATAAGGGATTGTCTGGTTCCTATAGAAAAAAAAAATACTAAACTGCTTGTGAACTTCTACTGAACGATGATGTAAGGCAGTAGCATGTGACTTCTTTAGCCAACCAGTGGCTGCATCTGTGACGTCCCTGTTCAGAATAAGAGAACGGTAAACAGAAGATTGGATAGATCAAGTGCTGGAACAAAGGAGCAGAGAACGGTGAGCATAGGCTTTTTTTGGGGGGCTCTAGCAACTAAATATTTTTTTTATATAGGAACAGGGCAATCCCTTTAACTAGAAGCTTACCACCCATTGACTTTACATGTACAGGCAGTGGACATCTAATTGGGCATGGCCATATTAGGAAAAGATGGATAGTTGTATCCCAATTGCTAATGCCCGACCATCTATTAAAGGAGTATACGAGCGCTCCCAGAATAAGAAAGGATTAATATAAAGCAAAACACCAGGACACTCAATCCCAAAATAGTAGGTGTTTGCTTTATTTAGCCCATCAAAAGGTATGAAAATCACAACACAGGGGCGTGGCCGGAAGTCGAGCGGGATGGACGTGTGATTTTGGGAGTCCCGATGAAGGGCCGAAAATCAAAATTAAACCCTTTTTTGCGCCATCCAGGGGAAAAAGGGCGACTGCACCTGCAGAACTCCCCGGCAGTTTTGCGGGGAAACCCGGACGCCCTGGAGCCTTCCTTCACGGGCACAGCCAGCACAGCTCCCGCCCCAGCTCGGGCCTCGGCCCATTACCTCGGGGCCCGGGCAGCAGAGAAAAGGGCCCCTACGTCCCCCCGGCACCCCCCCCGCGCAGATTGCCTCTGCGGGCTTCACTCCAGCCCCCCGGGGGACCAAGCTTTTGCACACCTGGGATCCCTGCCCAAACCCTGGAGGGGAAGAAGAATACCCACAGCTACCCAGGTACCTCCCGCTCCTCCCCCCCGGCCATTTTGGGAGGCGCGCACCCCTGCCAGTTCCTTCCTCGTTTTGGGCAGGGCCATCGCACCATGGCTGCCCAGGGCCACATATCGCCAACAAGGCAAAGGGCGCCCTAACACTGCCCCGACCAAGGGGGAAAACGGCCCCCGGGGGCCCCCCAGATGGAGCATCTTTGGGGGCAAGGGCTCTTGAACCGGGCCCACCCCCCCACCCGCAGCAGGGACTCCACGTACCTCAGTCGTGGGGGCTCTCCTGCTCCTTGCGGACCCCCATACCCGTTCTCACCCGAATCCCCCTGGGGCCAAGAGGATGATGAGCTCCCCGGTTGGGTGGACGGGGCCTTTTATCTGATGTTACACACCCTTTTTAAAGGGGAATTTCACCCCTAAAAGTTTCAGGGCGATAGCTCCCGCGAAAAGGCACTGGAGGAGACCTTAGATACGCGAAAATATCTACCAAGTCCCCCCCTTTCCCTTTTTCGGCCAAATATCCCATCCCAAAAAATGGGCGCCATAAAAGAAGACCTGGAAACCCGGGGGTTGCCGCAGAAATGTGGTATTAGGGGCCGCCGGAGCCCCAGGGGGACGAAAAATTCAAGTTTGGACCTTTGTTTCCGAATTTTGGGGACCCCCCCCCCCTACATTTACGGACAGGGCCCACGAGCTTGCGCCCAAGGGTTCTCCTCCGAAAACCCCGGGTTCATCTGCGTTTTCATGACTCCTTTGAAAGGGGGGCGGTCGGGAAAAGGCTGGGGGGTTCCGCTCCACAAAATTCCAGGTTCTTCAGTCCAGCTTTTCCGGGACCTGTTTGGGTCACCCCCAAAGCGGCGCTTGAAACCCCTCCTTCTGCCCTTCGGAAACACCGCATACTTTTATAAGGCCTTCCCGTTTCCCCCTATCTGCACCAAGGGGGGGGACTTCGCATTTTTAATTTTCCCCAGGATTTTCCGGGATTTCCAAAGCCCTTTCGACCCCTCCCCCAAGGGTTATGTTTGGGGGACCCTTTTTTCCCTGCTCCCCCTCCCCCCGTAGGCAAAGGTTTCTCGCCGCAGGGGTGCGGCAGGACAATCCTCATCTCTCCCACTGCCTTGCGGCCCTCCTATCCGCTGAGGAGTGCTCTCCTGATTGAAGAACTCTAATGGAGCTCGGGACTTCCTTTCTTCTGCGCCGCCGGTTTTATCTTTAAACAGTAGCCTATTTTTTTCTACTTTAGAATTGTTAGGGGTTTTTTACATAGACTCTTAAGTTTTTTTGTCGGCTTTCCAGGGGTTTTGGTTTTGGGAAATCCATTCCGTTATTGTTCCCCGCTCTCCACTGTAGGTGGATAGTGACTTCGGGTTTCCCCATTGATATGGAGGGGTGGGCCTCGACTGGGGATTTTTCCTTTTGGGGGTCTTCAGTTGGACCCCATTTAGTGTGCTTTGTTCACACCCCTTTATCCCCCGGATAGAGACTTGGGGATAAAAGGGTATCCCTTGCCCCCTTTCTTATCGCTAATCACTCTTTGTCCCTTCGGGCATCTTACTTTGTTTGGTTTTTTAAAGTGTCTGCGTCTTGTCCTTGTATACCCCTTCCTCGGTGCCTTTTTCCCAGGGTTTCCCCAACCCTATTTGGAGGTTTGCACTTTTGGCCTCTTGTTTGGATCCCTCTTACCCCTCCTGCCAAATTTACCTGGGGAGCCCCCTCACGGTCAGGCCTCGCCAGGGTTCGGTCCTCACCTTGAACGGAAAGGCCTAAATTTAACGCTAAACAAGCTTGGTCCGGGAAAAATGTAGGGCTTTGCAGGCTGACATAGTTTTTGCAGGGGGGCGATTTGGCCTGTGAGCTCTTTTGCTTTCGCCGACTCGGTTTCCGGTCACATTTAATGCAATGGCCCGTCCAGAAAGGGGGGGTACTAAATGGTCTCTGGACTTGCCCCCCTGCGGGTTAGCAATCTATCCTTGACCCAGGGGGCGTTTCATCATCCCTTCAGGCCCCCCTACAAAATAGCCTATTCTCTTTGCAATTTTTACCCCCCTTAATGTGCTCATCCCCCCTTTCAAAAAAAGGGGTTTTTGCTTAAACTCTTGTTTCCCCCTCCTCCGTTTTGGTAGAGGGAATTTCAATTAGGTTCTGGGAGGTGTTTTGGACGTTGCGCGGTAGGGGGAGGTCGGGGTTGCCCACGGCCGGTCGGGGCTACCTTTCGTAAGCTCATAAAGGGGGGCAGGGCCTGTTTGATCTGTGGCGGGTTAATCACCCCCAAGGATAGAGAAAACCTTTTATCCCCCCCCCACAAAAACACACCGGGCTGGACTATTTTTTTTGGGAACACCCGCTTTGCATGGGAGGGTTTTACGAAACGACCCCGATTACCTGGTCGGATCACGCCCCATCATTTCGCCCTAGATTTTTTCGGGCCCCCACGGGAAAGGGAATGTTTTTTGGAGATGAATAACCCCTTTCAAAAAACCCACCTATAAAAGAAGCTGGGGGAAACCCCCTGACACCCTTTGAGCCCAAATGTGGCTCGGTTCCCTTGGCTCCCCCTGGGGAGGCAATAAGGCTTATTTAGGGGTGATGTTTTTCCCCCTGGGGCCTCCAATTTAAAAGGGGATTATGAGTTAAAAAGCCCCTTCTGACAGTCTCTCCAACCTACGAACAATTACCAGACCCCAACACGTTACCCGAGGCATAAGTTGCTATCCGAAAGGAGTCAAATATCGCGGTTCGCTCAACGGAAAAAATTATATTTTACCTAAACAAAGGGATTTGAATATGGGAACAAGGGGCACCAAAAGTTGGTAGGGAAATAAAAAAAAAGGGCTGTGTCCTCCAGCGAGGCGCTTTTTTCCGAAATAGAGGGCACTCCTTTTATATCCCCAAAACGATTGCGGGTATATTTTCCCGGGTTTTTCTCCAAACCCCAAATCCTCCCACGGGAGCTCCCGGGCAAGAGGTAGAGGCCCAAAAAAACTATTAGGTTTTTTACGTCATCCCCCGCCCCGCTTCCCCCCGGAAGCTTGACTCCCCTTTGTGCCCCTATCACAATAGAAAAATTGTTGGGGGTGATGAAAGGGCCCCTCAAACAAGGCCCCTGGGGCCCGTTTCCCCCCCAATCATACTTTAAAACCGCGGGACCCGACCCCCGTCATGCTGTCTCTCTTTAATTTTTTTCCTAATGGGCCCCCTATCCCCACTTTTATGTCAACCCCCACCTCACACTCATTCCAAAGGCGGGGAAGGGCCCCGCTATATGCAGCTACAGGCCCATAGCCTCCCAACCGGACCTAAAAATTTTCACCAACGCTGGCCAAAAGATTGGGATGTTTCTGCCCCACTGGTAAACAAGGACCAATTGGGATTTGTCCCCTCTCGTCAAGGGGGGGGAAAAACCAGAAGAATAACGACCTGATCGAGGTTTTTCAAAGCCCCTCGGGAAAAAGGGTCTTCCCTTAGCCTGGATGCAGAAAGGCCTTTACCGGCTGGGGGGCCTTCTTTTGAAACTTTGTCCAATTTTGCTTCAAAAGGGCCATTCATGACGGGGATCAGAGGCCTTTACACTTCTCCCCTGCGGCAGCAAGCTGCCCCACCACCCTCCCGGGCCCTTCCCGTTTTAAAAAGGGGCAACAAGGGGGTCCCCGTCCCCCCTCCGGGTTTTTCCCTTTGCATAGAGCCCCTAGGGCACGTTAGGGCCCAGCCCGATTAAAGGGGGGAAGGTGAAAGTAAGAGTTTAAAACTCTCCTTATTGCCAAGACACCCCCTAACACGACAAACCTACTATCCTTTTCCCTCCCTACTACCCTTAGGCGCTTTAGCGCTCTTCGGGTACAAATCAAAGCCACAAAAAAGGATTGCTCCCCCATTTAAATTTCCACCGGAGGGGGTAACGTCTCCACGAATTTTTCCCCATCATTGGCAGAACCCCAATCCATTAAAAACTTTGGCGTTATGAAACGGATAAATTTGACACCCCCTATCAGGCTAATTTTTCCCCTCGCTGTTTGGGGGGTTAAATCTCTTCTTTGTAAATGGCAGTCCCTCCTATTCGTTTTTTGTTTGGTTAAATGCGGTTAAATGACAATTCTGCCCAAACTCTTTTTATTTTTTGGACACTCCCCGTGCCGGTCCCTCTACGGGCTGAGGCCTTCGGGAGCCTCCCTGCACTTTTTTTTGGTCTGGGAGACACCATGGCAAAGGTGTCTTATACGAGTAACAGGGGGGGGGGGCTTGGCGGGACCCAACTTCCCACATTACTGGGGGCCCCCTCTCCGCCGTATTCCGCATTCAGCCCAGATAACCCCCAAAAGGATGGGAAAAAAGAAGCTCTGGTTTCTCCCATTTACCCTAACCGTTTCTTGGCACCAAGGCCACTCCCCCACGACCACCCTGTTAGTCCGTAGGTTTACTCTTAGTGTCTGGCAACATCAGAGACCGTTTCATTTGGCTTTCCCCCCTTCTCCTATGAGTCATTCTTGTCACACCCCCCCCACCCCCTATTCCTTGGGTTCTTCGCTCACCATGGCGGGGGGAAGTCTGTCCGCTTTGCAAAGCGGGTTGGGGCAGGAGGCTTCTTTCCCCTTTTAGGTACTCCCGAGCAGCATGACCCCAGCTACCCCTAATTCATTATTCCAATTAACATTCCTTTCCCACTTTATGGATTCATTCTCTCCCCCCCCTACTACCTTTTCCCTGTGCAAAAGGGACCTCTCCCCGGGGTTTGATTCCCAAAAAAACGCTGTTTGAATGAACCCCCGGGGGGAAGGGGCCCAATTTCCCAAAAATTGCAAAAAAAAGCCTACCCTAGGCGCCGGTTCCCTCCACTTTGGCAGGAATGGAGGGGAGCGGCCCAAGTCTTCGATGTCCAGAAGGAGAACTTTTCAAGATCCTTTTTCATTGGTACATACCCCGATCTTCTCACAAAGGGGGTTCCCCCAAAAACCCCTCGGTCTCGGAGATGTGGCAATGCCCCCCGGACCCTTCCCCAATTTTTTGGAGTGCTCAGTTGGGGCCTTTTTGGGGGGAAATGAAAGGTCCTTTTGGTAGGGTCCCTTAAATGGAATCCTCTCGACCCCCTTGCCCTCCTATGAGTGGCCCGGCGAAGGTCTCCCAAGGGCAAAAAAACCCGATGATGTTGCATGTCCCCCACAGCAGCAGGTGCTTGAATTTTTGGGGAGGGGAAAAAACAAATTCCCCCCAAAGGGTTTACTTGTCCAGAGAAAATTTGGGAGATTTTGACGTATGGAGTCCCGACGGCTGTTCTACATAATCAGGGGAAACCCTCGAGAAAATTGGGCTATGTATATTTTATATCGGCGGGGGGTTTTGCCTTTTTTCCCCCCCTTTTCCCTCCTTCCCTCCCCCCTCTTGTCTGTCCATTTCTTGTGTTTTGATCTTTCAAAAATCTAAAAGAATGCCTTAAATACCCCCCGTTCATCCTCCAAAGGGGTTGCCAGGGGGGTTGCCCACAACATACTGGGGGGCCCCTTGTTCGTTTCTACCCCCTTTGGAAAAGGGGATGGTGGGGGAAATTTTTCTCCTTACATCTAGCTAACCTACACGGGAAAACCGTTTCCTTCCCGGGCCCCGTTGACACGGTTTGGGCATGTTTTCCATGTGAGGCTCAAACAAATATGATCCCCGGGTTTGCTGACTCGTTTTTGCCCCCCCGCGGGATTGGCTATGTGGCTTGTGCTCTATAATACCCCGTTATTTTTCCATTTTGCATTTTAAAAGGGCTTTCGGGTTTTTGAAGCGTGACACCCAAAATAATTTTGCGCCCTTTTGTCGGTAAAACCACGCGTTTAAAATTTTTCGTTTACGATGAAACAAAATTTCGAAAAAAAACGACAAAAAAAAAAAAAAAAAACTAACACATTTCCCCCACTCTGACGGGTTCACAGGTGTATCATATCAAAACAGCCATGCAGATTGAGCAGGTGCACACTAATGGTGCAGCTGAGGAATTGGAGAGCTGCTTATCAGCTGCAGCCTGACTCTCCAGGGAGAAGCCACAGACAGTTTAATATTATCCCTATCTGCCCATTTATTAAATATACAGATAGACATGAAGTATTGTTGCTTCCTAATCACATGATTGTCGGGGAATGGCAACTGCTGGAGTTGCTGGGTCTCTTCAGACACAGATTAGCTCTGTGGTGAGTTCAGCTGTATTTCTCCTGTATTTCCACTGCATCTGGGGCTAATATATGTGCCCCAATTACGAGTCATATAGCAATAGAAAAAAAAAATCCGAAAATTCCCCAGAGGTCTTCTTTAGACGTTATGTTGGCACAATATGTAAAAATATAAAGATAAAAAAATAAACATAAAAAAATTAACATCCCAAGCTGCAACTTTAATCCCCGCCCCGTTGACCCTAAAACTTCATATCACTTATATGTAAACATCCTTGACAGATACATGACGGAACATTTTCCCTGTTATTGTTATTTAAAAAAAATAGCAATGTAAAAATACTTAAAAATAACGCTGCACTGTCACAAGAAAAAGAGGCAACTCCAACAGATTTGAATGGGAGCATGACGACCACCTCGCCATTCAAAATGGACAGATTTCGGGACTCACTTTTGAGATGGGACCTGCACCTATTGGTCATTGATAGCGTATCCTAGCGATGTTCAATGTCTGAAATGGGACAAACTTTTTATGGTGACATTCACACCAGGCAGATCTGCTGAAAATGTTGTTATTCATTACTTAAAATGGTTGTCTCATCTCAAAGTTTCATAGGACGCATGAATGAAATAATACTGCTTTGCACTGTCACTTCCTGGTAAAGCTGTCTGTAATTAGCATATGAGCTCTGTGTATTCAGACCTCTGCTAATTAGATAAATCTCATGCTGTCAGGACTAGGGAAGCTTCTAAGTTAAAGTAAACAGCAGTAATTACTGTATTTTGTCTGAAGGATCAGATAACAAACAAGCTCTCACTGTCCGGAGTTCTGTGCTGCGCGACCTGTGTGATGACATCACTCCCTGCTATCAGATAGAACAAACAGCAGGGAAGGAGAAGTACACAGGTCGGTCACTTGGGGAACCAGAGAGAGCACAGAAGGTGATAAAATCACTTGTAGTTCCTTAACAAAAAAAAAATGAAAAACGCAATATATTTGGAAAACGTCTTCATTTAGTGTTCCCTACATGTTGAAAGCTAATCTTTGTAGCGAGACAACCCCTTTAAGAATAAATTGCATATTTTGCTTTTTCTACATTGACTTTAAAAGAAGTAGGCAGAAACCTGCAGGGAAGGTTTATTTCTAGATTCTATTGCGAATTTTACCTTCTCCCATTTAAGTCAAGGTCTAAAAACCTGGCAAAAAACTATGATAAATTCCGTTAAAAAAAACTGCAATAAAATCCATAGCAGGTCCACTCTTTGTGAACATGTCCTAAGTGAGCTCCCCTAGTCACAAATGCTTTGTAAAGAGATGTGGGAATCTAGAGATCTAAAAAAAAGATTTGGGACCATTATAGATAAAGATATATTGTACAATGGATAAAAACATAATGAGGAAATAGTCAACTTATTCAGGACAAGTTAAAGGGGTTGTCTCACTAGATTCATCTCACCTCAGTCCTGTTTTCTTGGTTTCACTTTTATTTCTGGGGCGTGTTTACTGGCTTCCACTAGGCTGCAGTAGAAGCCTGGTCTGTAGCTATAGCAACCAGTGCTGGCAGCCTATCAGAAGAGACCAAACAGGTCTGTAGCTATAGCAACCAGTGCTGGTAGCCTATCATGAGAGACTGAACAGGTCTGTAGCTATAGCGACCTGAGGAGCTGATGCAGCCCATACAAGAGGGGATATTTAGGAATAGGTAGGACACTGGTAATGGACATATATTGCAAAGTGACTTATTTTTGCAAGATCTTTAACATAAAAAGCAGCGATCCTTGTAGTGAGACAACCCCTTCAAGTTCTATAAATGTCCCTCTGGTCTCCACAGTCACCTCCAATATTTTTTTTAGAAAGCACCCTTTATACAAAACCATGAACCTTTCGCCCATTATTAATATTCCACCATCACTTTGTTCCCCTAGTCAATATCTATAAAGGAATGGGCCTATCCTGATAATGTATCTTTTAATAAATTCAATTAAATTGTTTGTTTTGACATTGCAACATTGTATCCAAATGACTGGGATATTTATAAATTAAGATACAAAAAAAATATTCAAAAATAAATAAATAAAAAAATAAACATATTAAATAAAATAAGATCCGATGTCTCTGGCACAATGTAAAACTTTAAATGACCTATTTAAAAGAACACCACTTAACAAATACATTACAGGCAAAAAACATCTGGTGACAAGACTGTGTCCTGAAGTGTTTTGCTCCCTTAATATTCGCATCTAAAGCAAAAGCGCTTTCATGAAAATACTTTGGTTGGTGGCAGTTACTCCTTTGGGGAAGGAAGGAAATGTCATAGCTTATTTTCTCTATTTTGCAGTCCTGTTTTCTGGAGTGTCAGCTCCTCGCGTTATTAACATGTAGGGTAAGTGAGTGTGATTCCACAACGCTATGGAGACGACTTCACAGATCTGCGAGCTTTCATTTTTATTATTAATGCAAGAATTAAATGAAAGGAACAACATTCCATTATTATAGAGGATCATTATCTCCACCAATCCTGTGATTAATATTTTAGAAATTTAGATGTTACGTATACAAAGCGATGCATATTTTAAAGAGAATACCGCATGCCATACATGAATCTAGGGCAAATGATACAATGGGGAAACTTAATGAAAAGACTTCCAAGCAACCCTTTGGCTGCTTAACCGGCCATTTCAGCAATGAATTCCCCCAGCAGCACAAAGACATTGTAGAAATCTACAAAAACTCAACTTATTTTGTTCAATCTTTTAAGGAAGAACTAAAAAAAGTCCAATCTGTAATGGCTAATATGAGAACTCCAGTGAGGTCTTCAGGCTCTGGATCGAGTAACGGTTCACCCCATCTTCTCGTATTCCTTGGTGACCATTCCAATAGTGGCAACCTCTCATCAATCTTTTCAGGGAAATATCAGCATCTCTGCCTTTCCTTACTATCTTCTTCTAGTTGAATAACATTTATATTATCCATTTGTCATTCCTTGAGGAACCCTAATGAGGTTGTCAAGCAGAGGAAAAATAAATCTACACAGGACCAGGCTGCAGAAAAAACCCTATATTTACCTATCTGTCCCCCAATGTTGTCACTCTGGAACTCCTCAGGATCCGCTCCTCTTCACCTTTACTTTCCCATTGTGATACACAGGGGAGGCTCACATTCTATTGTAATTCAATGGATTACAAGCCTCTTATATGTGTTGGGATGAGAACCTGGCAGTGAAGAGGAGCCAATCTTCTGGGAACGCTGAAGTGGCCGTCTCAAGGACAGTTAGCTAAGTTTAGCTATCTTTTTTTTCAGACCTCAAAGCATACCCTATAAATAATGTGGAACCCCAAAACCCTAATTAAATTCTATCAAAAGAGCCTAAAAAGGATCCAGACCCCAGACCAGACCCCAACCTTAATATGGACTACAGTCAAGATCTCATAATTAAGTAATTTGGATCCCAGGACAGACTCTAAAACTAATTCCGACCCCCCAAATTTTCATATTTTCAGATCTCAGACTTTACCCCAAGATTAATTCAGACCCCAGATAAGATCAAAAATCAGATCAAATCAAATTACAGGTGACACCTCCGGATACTTACTACTCCTGATACCAGGGCCTCCTTATTTATAGCCGCTGCTGCACTAAGTCGTGATGTTTTCAGTCATCAATACATTGTGTGCAGTGCCCTAAGGTGAAAATGGGTGATGGTGGCTGTTATCTATCTCCTACAGTATTTGTGCAAAATAAATCCAGTAGTAAGGGGTAAGTGCCTGGTCATGGACTTACATGGATGTCATAGTGGATGTGTTGGCAGCAGAATACCGTTCAAGTGAGCACCAGTACATCTGGCCTTCATTTGTCCTGACTCATTATATAGCTTATACATACACCACACGCTACACACAATCATTACATACTATGCACACACCAGAAATACAAATACTACATACAAATATTACATACACTATACACACAACAGCAACACATATACTACACACAAATGTAACACACTATACACACACCAGAAATACATTTACTACACTCAAATATTACATACACTATGTACACATCAGAAATACATACACTACACACAAATGTTACATACACTATACACACACCAGAAATACATACACTGCACATAAATGTTACACACACTATGCACACAACAGAAATACAAATACTGCACTCAAATATTGCACAAACCATAGATGCAAAGGTGAGTAACGTCCACGGCATCAAGGTGGTTAACAGAGGGAGGTTAATAGGAACCCCTGCAATGCAATTAAAGGGTGGCCACAGTTTCCATAGCAACCAGAGGCCAAATAAGCCTCTGTGTCTGCTATATACAAGAGCCTATTAGGCTCTGCCACAAACAGGGTCCATTAGGCTCCTGTCACATTCATTATAATGCATAATAAAACACTAATGTTTTGCTATGCATTATAAAAGCAATCAAGCAATTGTATAGTCTAGTCTCATATTGTCCCAAATGTTTAATCAAGTAAAAAAGGAAACAAAAACAAAGTGGGATGAAAAGCTGTGCCGCCTCAACAGTCGTACTTCTCAGTAGGTTAGTGTAGCATATGCCAGTATGCAAGGAAGAGTTTCACAGTACTTTATTTTTGAGTCACACCGTAAGACAAAAAAGTGAGCTAAAATGTACACTAAAAACATACGCCACATTTTGTCTCTGTCTCGCCACTTTGAAATTGATAGGATTAGTCCAACACTATTGCGCCACATCCATAAATATATCTAATTTTATGAACATTTGCTCGACGCACTCTCTTAGAAATGGCTCTGACAAAAGTGTCGAGAATGTCAGACTTGCTCCGGTTTTTGGCACACGACATTTCATACATATGTCATACAGGGGTGTCATACAGGGGTGGACATCACGTCCAAAAACTGGCACAGTCCCGTTCATATATGTTGCCCAAAATCTTTTTTTCCCCAGTAATAAAAAACAGCACTTTATAAAAAATAAGTATTGATGCGCCCGTAACTATCCAATCTCTAAAAAAGATTGTATTAACAGCAAACACTGGGGAAAAAAAACTTTGACTTTTTTTCATCCAGTGTCACAAAAATATTAATGAAAAGTGATTAAAAAAAAAACCTTATGTACCCCAGCATGATACCCATGAAAATGTCAACTTATCCCGCAAATAGAAAGCCCGTACAGCTCCATGACCAGAAAAATAAATAAATTTTGAGTTTTTTTAGTGGCAATTATGATTTATGAGTGTGAGAAGGGCAATGTAAATAATGAGGAGTAGCCTGAAAAAGTGTCGGTGTGGTCTGTAACAACAGGCGGCAAACTTAGCAACAGCCCTGGGTGGCAAAAGTTGTAGCTAAACCAGTGGTCAAGAGCCGTTATGTATGATGACCAAACTCTGCACAGAATCTTCATGCCTTATAAAATGGTATTTATGTGTATAGTGAGAATGCAGCTTCTATTGTGGATTATACAACGTATGGTTGTACCAGCTATGGGAATGTGACTGGGGAGTCAGATGAGACTACACCCTGTGCACCCTCTGTTAAGCTATGGTCTTGCAGATCTTTTGTATTAGATACTTTAGGATACAGGTGTCAAATTTAAAGGGGATGTATCGCTTCATCACTTCAGCTGTTCTCTTATAGCTTGATTTTCTCAGTTCCTGAAATCCAGGGGCGTTTTTTCCCCTCCCAGCTGGGTGTTTCTTAACTGAAGGTGGATGACATCATCCCCCCACCCCTTCACTGTTCCTGCTCGCTCCCGAGTCGGTGTGTTCAGCCCCCCTCCTCCACATGTCACTGTGTCGTTCCTCTCCTTTTGTAGTCTTATTATGTAAGAGCTGTTTACATACCACAGGCCTGCATTCAGTCTAGACAGTTTTCTATGAACTCAGAGCACTGATCTCTTCTCCTCTCACAGCTGGAGATTTGTTACAGTTGAATCCAGTCTTCTATGAACTCCTTCAGAGCACAGATCCGTCTCCCTTCTATGCAGGAGCATTAGAAACCAAGGCACAATTCTGCTGTTTTCTGATTGTAGAAGCAGCTGCTGTGTCACTGAGGAGCTGGTGGCTGTTCAGAGTGAAATTGTTGCCGGTCCCTTACACGCAGGAGCATTAGGCACCGAGGCACAATTCTGCTGTTTTCTGATTGTAGAAGCAGCTGCAGTATCAATGAGGAGCTGGTGGCTGTATAGAGTGAAATTGTTGCCGGCCCCTTATTCTGAATGAGAGAGGCAGGAATGCACGCTCCCGTGAATACGACCGGAGGCCAGACAGAATGTAAATTAGCAGAGCCAGCTTAGACACAGCTGATGTGCAACTCACTGGTGGTGGCACAGCTCTGACCGCCCTGTCAAGGCACCTAGCCATCTCCAATGCTGTCTTGTGCCACAGTAAAAATGAGTTTGACACCCCTGCTTTAGAATGATCGGTCCACATGTCCATTACCGCCATAGGTAATTTCAGAACTGCAGTGCCTGGGCTCCTTGCCCATTAACAGTTTCTATCTTGCACCAAATTAGTGGGCTCTTTTCTTTAAAAAATATGTGATCAAGGTCCCTGACATGAGCAATGCTAATACTGCACTAATGGGGCTCCTGCCTATGTCACTGAAGTATGCAAGTGTTCTCTCCTATGCATCCTCTTACTTAAATTTAACCCTTAGGGTATGTTCACACGGCGTGTTTAATCTATTTTTGGATCCAGAAATGCTTTCGAAAGCGCTGCGTAAATCGCATCCAAAATGCATTCAACATTCAAGTACGTGTTGGGATTTTTTTTGGCTGCAGCAGAAACATACCCTATAGTTTTAAATCGGGCGTCTGCTGTGTCAAACGGATCAAGAATTGGAATGTCTATTCTTTGGACGGATCCAAAAGGCACAGCAGAAAGACGCATGTAAACATACATCGTTGATCACACGTCTGAACGCTGAAGAGTGTTTTACATTGATATCAATGGAAATCACACTGCATATTGTTAGATGCTTGTTTGGGTGCATTTAGGGTCTGAAACTCGGATCCACACATGCATCTAAAAACGGATCCAAAAAACGGGGTTGTCTCACTACATTGATTCATCTCACCTCAGTCCTGTTTCCTTGGTTTCATTTTGAATTCAGGGGCATATTTACTGGCCTCTACTAGGCTGCAGTAGAAGCCAGGTCTGTAGCTATAGCAACCAGTGCTGGCAGCCTATCAGGAGAGATTGAACAGGCCTGTAGCTATAGTAACCAGTACTGGCAGCCTATCATGAAAGATTGAACAGGTCTGTAGCTATAGTGACCTGAGGAGCGGATGCAGTCCATACAAGAGTGGATATCTCAGAATAGGTAGGACACTGTTAATGGACACATATTGCAAAGTGACTTGTTTTTGCAAGATCTTTAACATAAAAAGCAATCCTTGTAGTGAGACAACCCCTTTAAGCCTCAGCTTTGCAGTTCAAACATCCAACCACATGTTAAAATAAAATATATTCAGGAATCTAGCTCAGTGCATAGTCAGAATTGTCCTCGGCACAAGGATATACACATATGTAGAGTGCTAAGACTTGTTATGTTGCTCAGGTGATGTGAACTGAAGCCAGGTTTCTCATGCCAACATGAACGCTGCTGTGCCAGTCTGATGTCCCTTGTGACTGGGTTTTCGTGCCAAATTATCTGCCTTGGCCGGACAGAAATACCAAGAGTAAAATATGTAAATTTAGGGGTAAATGCTGGAAAAACCGTTGTAGTGACTTCACATACAAATTCATCAACATATAAAACATGTTTATTTATAACAAAGTAGCAAATCACAAGATTGTAAAGAAATCACCACCCAGTGCACACGGTGCATTACCTGCAGATACGGAGCATATGCTGCTCTACCCTCCTGAGAGATGTCCATGTCATGCTATATATGAGCTCTGCGCGTCTGGGCTATGCATTGAATTAAAGGGTTTATCTCACTACAATGATTAGTTTTTAAATGTAGGGACAGGTCATTGAAGGCTTTTTGCAAACACATTGCTTTGTTGATTTTTCTTCAGGAGACAAAAGAGATTTTGGTCGACATGCATGAAATTTGACGTTAACATGCCAAATTTCATGCGCCTAATAATAGGCTAGAATGCGCCTGATGTATGAACCCACTCTACAGCGGGTCATAAATCAGGCGCATTCCAACGCTCGGGCGACAGTTCGGATCAGGTAAACCACTTTGAAAGTGCTCTACCTGTTCCGACTGTAATGTGCCCAGAAATGCCGTAGCAAAGATATAAATCTATAGCTCAGCTTTGGTTCTAGTGCACCCTTCCTCCCGCATGCCACCCGAGATCGGGTGCATTACAAAGTGCCATGGGCGCTATGTAATGCACCCCAGAGTAGCGTGCTAGAGATTTAAAAATGTATGAACGGGGCTGCACCTGATATCGGGCTGTAAAGATGCCAGATATCGGGCACAGCCCCGTTCATACATGTCGCCCTTTATCTCTTCTTAGATCTTAAAAGTTTCTGGTTATCACCATCTCTCCCCACCTCTTCTTGCTCTTCTATCTCTCATTGCTCTAAGCTGCCGTCAGTCACTCAGTCAATCCATGCCGAGTCACCTCTTGCAGTCTTATCTATAGTAATGGAATTTGAATGCTTCTCTTTTAGCTAAGTAAACACTCCTTAGAGCCCTGACTTGTGTAATACACTTTAAAAATCTCTTGCACCCATATCAGTGTAAAAGAATTAGCTAGGAACAGCAGAGCAGTCAATCACTGCTATAGACCCTTCCATAGCCTGGACAGCCTGTGTGATTGTAAGGCTGGTTGTGGCTCTGTGAATCTGTATGGTAAGAAAACCCCTTTAATGACATATATTTGTATAACAGCTCGAATTTCGGCAAAGCAGCTGCACTGGGGCCCATCAACTAAGTTGGCCCCCTTCTACATAGAAGTGAGGAGCAGTTAGTGATGACTGAACTGTGGAGGGGTGTAGAGAACTGAATCTGGCCCCATTCTAAGTTTTATCATGGTGCTCTATGGCTACCCTTGTTGTGTCCTTTTTCTGTAGCATTATCCCTGTACTGTGACATCATTATGATATTTTTTAGTTGTGCTGTGATGTCACAGTGTACATGGTGGCCTTTTTAGATGTATTATCCATGTACTGTGACCACACTGTGTTTACTATCACTGAGAAACCTGCAGTGGTGGCCAAAAGTATTGGCACCCCTGCAATTCTGTCAGATAATACTCAGTTTCTTCCTGAAAATGATTGCAATCACAAATTCTTTGCTATTAATATATTCATTTATTTTGCTCGCAATGAAAAAACACAAAAGAGAATGAAACAAAAATCAAATCATTGATCAGTTCACACAAAACTCCAAAAATGGGACGGACAAAAGTATTGGCCCCCTCAGCCTAATACTTGGTAGCACAACCTTTAGCCAAAATAACTGCGAACAACCGCTTGCGGTAACCATCAATGAGTTTCTTACAATGCTCTGCTTGACCATTCTTCTTTGGCAAACTGCTCCAGGTCGCTTAGATTTGAAGGGCGCCTTCTCCAAACTGCCATTGTGAGATCTCTCCACAGGTGTTCTATGGGATTCAGGTCTGGACTCATTGCTGCCACTTTAGAAGTCTCCAGTGCTTTCTCTCAAACCATTTTCTAGTGCTTTTTGAAGTGTGTTTTGGGTCATTGTCCTGCTGGAAGACCCATGACCCCTGAGGCAGACCCAGCTTTCTCACACTGGGCCCTACATTATGCTACAAAATTTGTTGGTAGTCTTCAGACTTCATAATGCCATGCACACGGTCAAGCAGTCCAGTGCCAGAGGCCGCAAAGCAACCCCAAAACATCAGGGACCCTCCGCCATTTTGACTGTAGGGACCGTGTTCTTTTCCTTGAATGCCTCTTTTTTTTTCCTGTAAACTATGTTGATGCCTTTTTCCAAAAAGCTCTACTTTGGTCTCATCTGACCAGAGAACATTCTTCCAAATCGTTTTAGTTTGGGCAAACTCCAGCCTGGCTTTTTTATGTCTCGGGGTAAGAAGTGGGGTCTTCCTGGGTATCCTACCATACAGTCCCTTTTCATTCAGACGCCGACGGATAGTACGGGTTGACACTGTTGTACCCTCGGACTGCAGGGCAGCTTGAACTTGTTTGGATGTTAGTCGAGGTTCTTTATCCACCATCCGCACAATCTTGCGTTGAAATCTCTCTTCAATTTTTCATTTCCGTTCACATCTAGGGAGGTTAGCCACAGTGCCATGGGCTTTACATCTAGGGAGGTTAGCCATAGTGCCATGGGCTTTACATCTAGGGAGGTTAGCCACAGTGCCATGGGCTTTACATCTAGAGAGGTTAGCCACAATGCCATGGGCTTTACATCTAGGGAGGTTAGCCACAGTGCCATAGGCTTTACATCTAGGGTGGTTAGCCACAGTGCCATGGGCTTTATATCTAGGGAGGTTAGCCATAGTGCCATGGGCTTTACATCTAGGGAGGTTAGCCACAGTGCCATGGGCTTTACATCTAGGGAGGTTAGCCACAGTGCCATAGGGAGGTTAGCCACAGTGCCATAGGGAGGTTAGCCACAGTGCCATGGGGAGGTTAGCCACAGTGCCATGGGGAGGTTAGCCACAGTGCCATAGGGAGGTTAGCCACAGGGCCATGGGGAGGTTAGCCACAGTGCCATGGGCTTTACATCTAGGGAGGTTAGCCACAGTGCCATGGACTTTAACCTTCTTGGTGACACTGCGTACGGTAGACACAGGAACATTCAGGTCTTTGGAGATGGACTTGTAGCCTTGAGATTGCTCAGACTTCCTCACAATTTGGATTCTCAAGTCCTCAGACAGTTCTTTGGTCTTCTTTCTTTTCTCCATGCTCAATGTGGTCACACAAGGACACAGGACAGAGGTGGAGTCAACTTTAATCCATGTCAACTGGCTGCAAGTGTGATTTAGTTATTACCAACACCTGTTAGGTACCACAGGTAAGTTACAGGTGCTGTTAATTACACAAATTAGAGAAGCATCACATGATTTTTCAAACAGTGCCAATACTTTTGTCCACCCCCTGTTTTATGTTTGGTGGAATTATATCCAATTTGGCTTTATGACAATTCTCTTTGTGGTTTTCCATTGAAGACAAATTAAGTGAAGATAATAATACCAAAGAATTTGTGATTGCAATCATCTTCAGGAAGAAACTGAGTATTATCTGACAGAATTGCAGGGGTGCCAATACTTTTGACCAACACTGTAAATACATATATATATAGAGAGAAAAAGAGAGATAGAGAGAGAGAAAGAAAGAGAGAGAGAAAGAAAGAGAGAGAGAAAGAGAGAGAGAGAGAAAGAGAGAAAGAAAGAGAGAGAGAAAGAAAGAGAGAAAGAGAGAGAGAGAGAGAGAGAGAGAGAAAGAGAGAGAGAGTGATGCCAAGACATGTATCACTTACTACATCCTACAAACAATTGAGTCTGGTACAAAAATAATACACAAGCACATGAAACAGGTGCAAATTGTATTCAGAAGTCATTTAAAAATAGTTTAGAAAGTATAGGCACTAGAACAGAAGGCAGAGCTGAAGCAGGACCAAAAATATAAGAATTATGCATACATAAAGGAATGTGATAGGAAAACTATCCTTCACTATTCTAATCCAGTTAGGTGACGGCAGGCAACACAAACCACACGTGAAGTGAATGGCATAAATCACAGGCAATCACCAAAGTGGATCAGAGGAAACAAAATAAGTATGGTAAATAATGAACAATAAAGTGCAAGTGCTAAACATAATAGTATGCAAACAGTAAGGGTATGCGCACACAGTGTTTATCAATCGCTGTATAAAACGTACCCAAAGTGCGCTGCGTGTTTGGATGCATTTTCTGTGCAGCAGGAATGCACCCTTTAGTTTTAAATAGGGCGTCTGCTACGTAAAATGGATCAAGAATCGACATGACAATTCTTTGATCGGATCCTTTAACCCTTTAAGGACCCGGCTTTTTTTTGGGTGACACGTTCGTTTTCCCTCCTCGCCTTCTGAAAGCCATAACCTTTTTATTTTTCCACCTACATAGACACATGAGGGCTTTTATTTTGCGGGATAAGATGTACTTTCTAATGGTGTTATTCATTATACTATAGAATATACTGGGAAACCGCAAAAAAATTCCAAGTGGGACAAATTGTGAAAAAAAAATTATTTTCGCCATGTTTGCGGGGGTTTTGCTTTTACGGCGTTCAATCTTCGGTAAATATAATGTGTTATCTATATTCTACAGGTTGATATGCATCCGCCAATACCAAACATGTAGGGTTTCCGTTATGTTTTGGTACCGTATAAAAATTCCAAATATTTTCTAATTTAGAAACTTGTGCTGCGCCGCCATATTCTGTGACCAATAACTTTTTTCTACTTACACCTACGGACTTGAGTGAGGCGATATTTTTTGCGGGCTGAAGTACACTTTTTATCGCTAGCGGTTTGGAATGCATGTGACTTTTTTGATCATTTTTATTCCATTTTTTGAATGACGTAAAATGACCAAAAAACGCAATTTTGGCGTTTGGAATTTTTTTTCTTCTACGGTGTTCAGCGTACGGGATAAGTGATGTTATATTTTTATAGATCGGACATTTTCGGACGCGGCGATACCAAATATGTGTAACTTTTTTATTATTTTTATGATTTTATTTGTAAAATGGGGAAATGGGGGTGATTTGAACTTTTAATACTTTTTTTTTTTTTTGTACTTTAAAACTTTATTTAATTTTTTTTTTTTACTGTAACATTTATTCCCCTATGGTGCTTGACCACTAGGGGGCGCGATTGTTAATACAACCTAATGCATTGCATAGGCAATGCATTAGGGTGTACAAAGATGGCGGTTTCCCCACTTCCTGTTCGCGGACGGAGTGGGGCAAACCGGCCAGGGTAAGTGAAGGGAGCCTTCACAAGGCTCCCACCACAATGCCCGGTGATCGGATCGGCGCAGCATAGCTGCGCTTATGCCGATCACCGCACCGATCGGCGTTAATTCAGACGCCGCGGCCATCTTTGCCGCGGCGCCTGATGGGTAAAACAGCGCCAGCGGGCAGAGCCACCCTCCGGCGCTGTTACTGCCGGATGTTAGCGGCGATTTGCCGCTAACACTCGGCGGCTGTGCGGGAGGGTCGCGGAGCGATCCCCCTGCAAAGCCCATTAGCGGCCCTGGGACGTACTGATACGCCCAAGGTCGTTAAGGGGTTAAATGCATCTGAGAGATGCATGTACAACACGTATCATCTGAATGTCGATGCCTGTTTTACATTGAAATCAATCACACTGCACATTGCTAGATGTGTGTTTGGGTCCATTCTTGGGTCAGAAAAACCTACTCAAACATATCTAATAAACACTGTGTGAACATCCCATTTAACTGGTGACATTGTTTACCTCACTGATACCCACTGCAACAGTGCTACCTTTTAGGAGATGTTCACACAGCAATTTTCAATGCGTTTTTCAATATGAATAATGGATTGAAAAGCGCTGAATAAAACATATACAATGTGCACTGCGTGTTTGGACGCATCTTCTTTAGTTTTAAATAGGGCGTCTGTGTATAAAATGGATCAAGAATCGACATGACAATTCTTTGAACGGATCCGAAAGACGCATCAGAAAGACGCAAGTAAACGCATCAGTGATCACTCGTCTGAACGCTGATGCATGTTTTACATTGAAAGCAATGGAGATCACACTGCACATTTTTTGATGTGTGTTTGTACCTATTTTGGGGCCGAAACACAGATCCAAACACATATCTAAAACATGCCGTGTTAATGTACACATACTATTATCTTTAGCACTTGCTCCAAAGATAATGTCTGGATACTGAGGACTTCAGTGAGGTCCAACCAGGCTTGGACTGCCCACAGGGGAATAGGGGAAACCCCCGGTGGGCACCTGAGCATGGTAAACCTAAGGTTGTATTTTAACTCAATATATATTCCCAGAAGATGCAAAAAAGCATAGGAAGAGGGGCAAAAAGTAAGAAGCAAAGTATAGGAGGCATATACAGTCATTTACAGAAGCTGTAGGGTGAGCCCCTAAAATAAATTCCACCGGGGGGCCCATAAAACTCAACTGGTGGTGCCCCTAGAGTCAACTCCACCTGTGGGCCCTAGGCCGCCAGTCCGACACTGGGTCCAACCTTTGCATTTATATTTCTGTGTGTATTATTCCTATTCTGTGACATCACTGTATCCATTATCTCTTTACTGTGACCTCATTCTGTTTATTATCAAAGAAATATTATTGCCATTACTAATCACTTCAGATACATTTTTATTGGACTAAAAAAAAAATGGAGTGGTCCTTTAATCTGTCGCTTGAAAATTGGATCTTGAAATCAGACAATCATCTTGAAGATTTAAGGTATGTCCACACTGCCTAATTGCACCAAGATAAGCCCTGCAAATATGGTAACAACAATGTACAAGTAAGATTAACGCTGTCATTGAGACGATCATGATGAGGGCTCACCCAAAAAAATTATTTTGTGGGGCTACCAGAGGAAATTATTCTGAGGGCCAACCAGTGGAGAATATTCAGAGGGTCACCAGAGGAGATTATTCTGTGGACCCACCAGAGGAGATTATTCTGAGAGTCACCAGAGGAAATTATTCTGAGGGCCCCCAGAGGAGATTTTTGGGGTCACCCGAGGGATTATTCTGTGGCCCCCCCAGAGAAATTTTTCTGGGGCCCCAGAGGAAATTATTCTGAGGGCCCCCCAGATGAAATTTTTTTGAGGGTCACCGGGGGGAAAAAATTTTTCTGAGGGCCCACCCCGATGAAATTTTCTGATGGCACCGAGGAAGTTTTTTCCCGGGGTCACCCCAGGGGGAAATTTTTCTGAGGGTCACCCGAGAAAATTTTTTGAGGACCCACCAGAGGAAATGACTCTGAGGACCCACAAGAGGAAATTATTCTGAAAACCCACCAGTGGAAATGTTTCTGAGGGCCAACCAGAGAAAATGTATCTGAGGGCCAACCAGAGAAAATGAATCTGAGGGCCATCAAAGGGAAAAGGCCCAAAAAGTAGTAAGCTTGTTTAAATAGGGGCCACCAGAAAAATTATTTCTGGGGGTCACCAGAGGAAATTATTCTGAGGGCCGACCAGTGGAGAATATTCAGAGGGTCCACCAGAGGAGATTATTCTGAGAGTCCAACCAGAGGAAATTATTCTGAGGAACCACCAGAGGAAATTATTCTGAGGAATCATCAGAGGAAATTATTCTGAGGGCCCACCAGAGGAAATTATTCTAAGGGCCATCAGAGGAAATTATTCTAAGGGCCATCAGAGGAAATTATTCTGAGGGCCACCAGAGGAGATTATTCTGAGAGTCAACAGAGGACATTATTTTGAGGGACAACAGAGGAAATTATTTTTGAGGGCAGCAGAGGAATTATTCTAGGGCACAGAGGAAAATTATTCTGAGGGCCCACAGAGGAGATATTCTGAGGACCCACCAGAGGAAAATTATTCTTTAAAACCACCAGAGGAAATGTTTCAGAAGGCCACCAGAGAAAATTATTCTGAGGGCCACCAGAGGAAATTATTCTGAGGGCCCATCAGAGGAAATTATTCTAAGGGCCCACCAGATGAAATTATTCTGAGGGTCACCAGAGGAAATTATTCTGAGGGTCATCAGAGGAAATTATTCTGAGGGCCACCGGGAGGAAAAATTATTCTGAGGGCCACCAGAGGAGAATTTTTTCTGAGGGCATCAGAGGAGATTATTCTGAGGGTCCAATAGAGAAGATTATTCTGAGGGTCCCCAGAGGAAATTATTCTGAGGGCCATCAGAGGAAATTATTCTGAGGGCCACCAGAGGAGATTATTCTGAGAGTCAACAGAGGAAATTATTTTGAGGGACAACAGAGGAAATTATTCTGAGGGCCAGCAGAGGAGATTATTTTTAGGGCTATCAGAGGAGATTATTCTGAGGGTCCACTAGAGGAGATTATTCTGAGGGTCACCAGAGGAAATTATTCTGTGGACCCACCAGAGGAAATGACTCTGAGAACCCACCAGAGAAAATTATTCTGAGGGCCACCAGAGGAAATTATTCTGAGGGCCAACAAGAGGAAGTTATTCTGAGGGCCACCAGAGAAATTATTCTAGGGCTACCAGAGGAAATTTTTCTGAGGGCCAGCAGAGGAGATTATTCTTAGGGCTATCAGAGGAGATTATTCTGAGGGTCCAATAGAGAAGATTATTCTGAGGGTCACCAGAGGAAATTATTCTGAGGACCCACCAGAGGAATTTATTCTGAGAACCCACCAGAGGAAATTTTTCCGAGGGCCAACCGGATAAAATTATTCTGAGGGCCCACACTCAATCTGTACAAGGTATGTGTACTGCCGCTTTTAAGTAATATTTGTACATGGAAGGTTATTAGGATATCTGGTGATTGGTGAGCTTCGAATGAGGTTGTGCTCTGCTAGACCTCTGGGGCTCTGAAATATTCTATGTACATCATTGTGTCAGAGCTTGGGCCCATCGGAGGATCTTCAGGTGGCCCAGTCCAAGCCTAAAAGAAGCTATACTGAGAGTTGTTTGGCCGTTAGGGTCCAAGTGGAAGGTAGATTTGGTTTACCAAAGACTCCCAGTTTACAAAGTTGAAAATAACCCTAAGCACAAATGTTCCCCTAAGTCAACGCTCTCGATAATGTTCATCCTCCAATGAAATTGTGATCTCATCACATCACTTATGTCATGGGGATCACAGTGACAACTTAGCGAGTTAATTAGCAGACGAGTCACACCAAGGATAAATATAATCATCTTTGAAGAATCCCAGTGTTGGGTTAATGTGGATTGCTGGAGCACATGGAATGTATAAGTGTCTATTAAGGAAATCAGGGATTGTTTAGCAATGCAAACCTGAAAGGCAGTTTAACAGATGGCAACAATAAACACAATCTCAGGACTCCAGAGCAGAGAATACCTTTTTGAATTGGTTTTATTGGATTTCAGCAGCCAAACACCTTTTCAAACAGCTTGTATCTGGTAAGCAGTGTGTATTTCAGTACTCCCTTAAGGAAAATATTTTTTTTTTCTGTGAGAAAGTGAGATACATTCTACCTCTGCCTTTCCCCAACCAATCAGTACTAAAACAAATTGAGAAATTGGTGCAGCCATGTGAATCTGCGAGAGACGGGAATCTGGAGACATGTGTGTATGTTTAGCCCGGGGCATGTGATCTCCAGCCAAGTTCAACTACAAAAAGATCTTGAATGGAAATATCAGTAATTGTGATTTTTATCTTGCCCGCATACCTTGGAAGGAGAGGAGGTGTTGATTTTCCTGTATTATTATGCAAAGAGAGAACTTAACTGTTAAATACAAGTAGAGCGCTAGACCTTTACTACATAGAAAGATACGTATATAGGTAGATAGATAGATAGATAGATAGATAGATAGATAGATAGATAATGGATAGATAAATAAATAGATAGATAGTTAGATAGATAGATAGATAAAAAGATATATAATGGAAAGATAGATAGACAGATAGATAATGGATGGTTAGATAGATAGATAGATAGATAGATAGATAGATAGATAATGGATGGATAAATAGATAGATAAAGGATAGATATATATATAGATAGATAGGTAATTGTTTTATAGATAGATAGATATATAGATAGATATATACAGATAGATAGATAGATAGATAGATAGATAGATAGATAGATAATGGTTGGATAGATAGATAGATAGATAGATAATGGATGGTTAGATAGATATTGGTTGGTTGGATAGATAGATAGATAGATAGATAGATAGGTAATGGTTGGTTGGATAGATAGATAGATAGATAGATAGATACAGATAGGTAGAGAGATAGATAGATAGATACAGATAGGTAGAGAGATAGATAGATAGATAGATAATGGTTGGTTGGATAGATAGATAGATAGATAGATAGATAGATATTGGTTGGTTGGATAGATAGATAGATAGATAGATAGATAGATAGATAGATAGATAATGGTTGGTTGGTTGGATAGATAGATAGATAGATAGATAGATAGATAGGTAGATAGAGAGATAGATAGATAGATAGATATTGGTTGGTTGGATAGATAGATAGATAGATAGATAGATAGGTAGATAGAGAGATAGATAGATAGATAGATAGATAGATAGATAGATAATGGTTGGTTGGTTGGATAGATAGATAGATAATGGATGGATAGATAGATAGATAGATAGATAATGGATGGATAGATAGATAGATAATCGATGGATAAATAGATAGATAATGGTTGGTTGGATAAATAGATAGATAGATAGATAGATAGATAGATAGATAGGTAGATAGAGAGATAGATAGATAGATAGATAGATAGATAGATAGATAATGGTTGGATAGGTAGATAGATAGATAGATAATGGATGGTTAGATAGATATTGGTTGGATAGATAGATAGATAATGGATGGATAGCGGAACAGGGATAATGGATAGCGGGACAGATCATGTGAATATAATGGGATGTAGAGTAAGCAATCATCTGTTGGGCCTTTTTAATCAGTTATAAACGATGGTGAATAATAATATTTCAGATACATTCAGGTTCAATCTACAGAGCAACAAAGAAAGTCCAGGTTTGGTTTATACTGTATCTTGCAAGTCTAGAAATATGAAAAATAAAAACTCTCCAGATCAAGCATCAGCCGATATCGTGTGGGTTTAATATCATTCATGACACAGTCTCTTTCTACTTTGGTAACTTTGTCATAGACCAGCAAGTTTAACATCCATTGTGGAAAACATGTTTGAGGGGCTCATAAGGGACTATATACAGGAATATGTGGCTGAATACAATATTATAGGTGATTGCCAGCATGGTTTTACTAAGGACAGAAGTTGTCAGACCAACCTGATCTGCTTTTTTTTTAAAAAAAGAGGTGAGTCTGGACAGTGGAGCAGCTGTGGATATAGGGCAACATGTCTAAAAATTGGCATTACCGCAGCAGTTTTTAGGCACATTTATTAGTGTAAAGTGCACTTGAAATTACGATCCTTACAAAAATCTGGCGTCTGGTATACCTTGCACAGTAAACTTAAAAAGGCGCATTGCACAATTGAGGCTCATAGCGTTTCATTACTAACGTATGTAATGCGCCTCGATAGGCGCACAGCGTATCATTGCTACTATATTTAATGCACCTTTTTAGGAGCATTACAATGTGTCGTGCCAGGAGTATAATGCACCTAGTTTTAGTATATTACAGTTCATTTACATTGAGAATATGGCATCAAACGTTTTTTTGCTACAAAATTCACCAAAACTATGGCACATTCATAATGGAACATGTCGTCCATAATGTTTGTAGACTTAGCAAAATCTATTGGGTTAGAAATAACAGTGCGTAATTGGATTAAGAACTATCAGATCATACTCAGAGAGTGGTGGTAAATGACTCCTACTCTGAATGGTCCCAGTTACTAATGGTGACCCCGAGGCTCAGTACTGGGTTCTTTTTTATTCAATGTATTTAATAATGATATAGTGGAAGGGATTAATAGTACGGTTTCTATTTTTGCAGATGACACCAAGCTATGTAGTGTATGTAGTACAATCAATGGAAGATGCTCATAAATTGAAGCAGGCCTGGACACACTGAGTGTTTGGGCATCCACTTGGCAAATGAGGTTCAATGTGGATAAATATAAAGATCTGCATCTTGGTGCTAATAATCTGCAGGCATCATATGTCCTAGGGGGAAATCTGGGTGTACACAGGGCCGCCATCAGAAATTTCAGGGTCTCATACAGTTGAAGCATCTGGGCCCCCACCACGTCAACCCCACCCTCAGCCCCCCCCCAGCCTTACACACAGACCCCCCAGCCTCACACACAGGCCTCCCTAGCCTCACACACAGGCCCCCAATAGCCTCACACACAGGCCCCCACAGCCTCAAACACAGGCCCCCCAGCCTCACACACAGCCCCGCCCCAGCCTCACACACAGCCCCCCAGCCTCACACACAGCCCCCCCAGTCTCACACACAGCCCCCCACAGCCTCAAACACAAGTCCCCCACAGCCTCATATACAGCCCCCCCCAGCCTCACACACAGGCCCCCCTACAGCCTCACACACAGGCCCTCCCAGCCTCACACACAGGCCCCCAGACTCACACACAGGCCCCCCACAGCCTCACACACAGGCCCCCCCCGCCTCACACACAGCCTCACACACAGGCCCCCCAGCCTCACACAGCCTCACACACAGGCCCCCCCGGCCTCACACACAGGCTCCCCCAGCCTCACACACAGCCTCACACACAGGCCCCCCAGTCTCACACACAGCCTCACACACAGGCCCCCAGCCTCACACACAGGCCCCCCCAGCCTCACACACACAGCACCCCCAGCCTCACACACACAGCCCCCCAGTCTCACACACAGCCTCACACACAGGCCCCCCAGCCTCACACACAGCCCGCCCATCCTCACACACAGCCCCATCAGCCTCACACACAGCGGCCCCCCTATCTCACACACTGCACCCCAGCCTCACATACAGCAGCCCCACCCAGCCTCACACACAGGCCTCCCCAGCCTCACACACAGCCCCCCGCAGCCTCACACACAGCCCCCCCCCCCCACAGCCAGGAGCTGCTGGAGAACTGAAAGAAAGTGACAGACGCTGCAGCTGTAGTAACGTCCAGAGCAGTCACTGCTGTGATCGGAGTGCGGCCCCTCTCCTCACACGCTGAGCCGCACGGGCCCCTGCGGACGGTCAGCAGTGCCGCGGGGCCCGTGTACAGGCTGACCAGATGTACCGGGCCCGGTACATCAGTACCCCCTGTACTCGCTGTACGGCGGCCCTGCTTGTAGATCATAGACTACAGTGTAATGATCCAGTGGTGTCAGTATACACTGAACCGATGATCGCCAGTATATAGTGGATCCTCAATGATCACCACAGGCAAGGTGGTATAGGTGGTGACTCATGGTGACAGCTGAAGTTCCGGACCAGAACAGCAGGTACTGCTGTCCTGGTACAGGTGACAGGACACAGCAGGTGTAGCCGTAGATGGGTAGCAGGTCCCAGGCGGGTAACGGACTTGATACAATGGCAGACAGTTAGAAGGAATAACCGACTGGTGCAGCGGCAGGTAACAGGAAACAGGGTACAGGTAAATGTGCAGGTAACAAGAGCGATGTAGTAGCCAGGAGCCAAGCTCTATGTAGGAAGACAACAACGAACTGACACTGGAGCAAGGGCAGGAAGTTTCTCTTATGCAGACAGGGCCACAGGTTAATTGTCAGGTCATTGGGAACTGTCCCTTTAGATATCCCAAACAGTGCAGCTGTGCACAGAAAGCCACAGAGGACGGGTACAAGGCAGAGCAAAGATGCAGACCAGTGAGTACTCAGCAGAGAGTGCAGCTGTGGGTATCGGAGCTTGTATAGGTAAGTAAAATGCAACAGGGACCGGAGACTAAGCAGGGACACGGCCATGTCCACGGCTCAGGACAGGAGCCGCGGGCATGGACCATGGCATACAGAACAGCATGCAATGTCAATTAGCAGCCTCTCAGACCAGCAGGAAATTGACGTGAATTAAAAGAGACATGGACTCGCGGGACAGGAATGTAATATTACCTATGTATAAAGCATTGGTGTGGCCGCATCTGGAATATGCTTTTCAGTTCTGGGCTCCAGTTTATAGAAAGGATGTAATGGAGCTAGATAGAGTGAAAAGGTGAGCAACCAAACTTATAAGTGGAATGGAGCATCTTAGAGCAAAGACGAGCAACCAAACTTATAAAGGGAATGGAGCATCTTTGTTATGAGGAGAGGTTAGAAGAA
Organism: Phyllomedusa bahiana; assembly: GCA_025379985.1. Classification (NCBI taxonomy): domain Eukaryota; kingdom Metazoa; phylum Chordata; class Amphibia; order Anura; family Hylidae; genus Phyllomedusa; species Phyllomedusa bahiana. The sequence continues at coordinate 24,371 of JAODAL010022217.1, read as the reverse complement.
TTGAACTTATTTAGTCTTGAGAAAAGACGGCTCCAGGGAAACATGATTAATGGTCCCTACAAAAAGTATGGTGAAAAGCTATTTCATGTAAAGCCCCTTCAAAAGACAAGGAGACATTCACTTCATCAGGAAAAAAAGAATTCAATTTCCAGAGGAGAAAAGCGTTCTTCACCATGAGAACTGTGAATCACAATGAACTGAAGCCATTATGCTCGTTGCACCATTGTCTAGTAAAACAGCAAACATATCTTCTGAACTGTTCATTTATTTGAACAGATTCCATGTAAGGCTTTATGTCCCCTGCAGGCCCCATTGAGATTACATTTCCAATCCACTTTCTTGATGTACTAGGTGCTCCCATTGAGATGGATTTACCCAATGGCGGCCAACAGAGTTTCCTTTAGGGTCTTATTGGGCTTGAAAATGTAAGTATGCATTGTTGTTCCATAAATCTATATAGAGTACAAATATATACATATATCAAGTAGTATATGCTTGTTTATTATGGGATCCTATGGAAGATAAATCCTACTGTATGCCTAAGCTATGGAAACTTTGGGCCACATGTATGAAAGCTGTTTAGGTCTAAAACTCACTTTTTTTTCCCATAGTAACCTATGGGCAAAAAAGTGAGTTTTAGACCTAAACAGTTTTCATACATGTGGCCCATTGTGTCCATCTGTCTAAAGTACGTCAGCACCTTTCCCAGCATGTATGTCAAGCAAAGGGCAATATCATGTTGAGACTAGAAAATCTCTATCCACAATCCTCTGCTTTCCTGCTCCATATAGACACATCCTGGCATTGATCAGCTTTTTTGAATGCAGCTTTAGATGCAGACAAAATGGATCTCGGGTTCAAATTCCACCAAGAACAACATCTGCAAGAACTTTGTTCTCACGGTGTTTGCATGATTTTCCTGTGGGTCTTCCAGTTTAACCCACACTCCAAACTAACATAATGATAGGTTCATGTGAAATTTAGAATTCTAGCTCTCAGTACAGCACTGTAGAATATCTCATTGTTGTCTTGTATTAAATGATGCATGAAATCGCGGGACAAGTATGTAATTCTAACGCTGCATAAAGCATTGGTGCATCCTCACTTTGAATATGCTGTTCAATTCTGGACCTCAGTTTATACAAAAAATGTAATGGAGCCAGAGAGAGTGCAAAGACGAGCAACCAAACTTATAAGAGAAATGGAGCATCTTAGTCATGAGGTTAGAAGAACTAAACTTATTTAGTCTTGAGAAAAGACGGCTCCAGGAGACATGATTAATTTATATAAACATATAAATGGTCCCTACAAAAAGTATGGTGAAAAATTATTTCATGTAAATCCCCCTCAAAAGACAAAGGGACATTCCCTTTGTCTGGAGAAAAAAGGATTGTAATGGAGCTACAGAGAGTGCAAAGACGAGCAACCAAACTTATAAGGGGAATGGAATATCTTAGTTATGAGGAGAGGTTAGAAGAATTGAACCTATTTAGTCTTCATTATGAACTAAGTACTGGAAAGGAAAAAGAATAAAATATAACTTTTATTGAATGTGTTTAAATGCGGGCTTTCGGCGTCTTGATGTAGGCGGAACATCATAGCTGTTTCTGTGGAAGCTGTGAACCATATGTTCACGCTCTCCATCTCCCCTATGAGTGTCTTTTTTGGATGTAAGGTAAGGTTACTTCTTGACACTGTATTCTTTTGCAATGTTTATTTATGGACAATCAAATGGGTTAATGTTTATAACCCCCTCTCTCTCTCTTAGATTATTTTTACCCACAAATCAACGTCCCCTGATGAAAAGGGTGTAGAAACATGTCGGGACATTAGTCACTTAGAAATGAGGTGAGAGAATTCGTTATCCTTTTTCTTTGGGACATTCATTCACTTAGATAGTAGGTGAGAGTATATGTTACCCTCCTTTTATTATATAGCCTTTTGTGTATGTTTAAAGTTGACAATTCTTTTGGCCTATATCCACTAGGATAGAGCCATATAGGGGATTGTAGTTTTAGGGACAGGATCCTGCTGGAACCATCCTTATTGGGATGATTGTTCCGTCTTGATAGGTAGGGCCTATTAGCCCATAGGGATTGTGTAGGGATAGTGGTTATTGGATATAACTATCGCTATACCTGTCCTATCTATATTTTTGCACTTTTTCATGTATATAGTCTGCACATAATAGCTATGGTGTACATCTAGGACATGATTTTAATCTTTTTCAATAAAAGTTATATTTTATTGTTTTTCCCTTCCAGTACTTAGTTGATAATCGAAATTTTGGAGTTTCTGGACTTTTGTGCCTATAGATTAATGTTATTTAGGCCCTGGTTGAACAACTTATTTAGTCTTGAGAAAAGATGGCTCATAATTATTTTATATAAATATATAAATGGTCCCTACAAAAAGTATGGGGAAAAATTATTTCAAGTAAAGCCTCCTCAAAAGACAAGGGGACATTCCCTTTGGCTAGAGAAAAAAAGATTCCATCTCCAGAGGAGAAAAACGTTCTTCACTGTGAGAACTGTAAATCTGTGGAATAGCCTGCCCGAGGAGCTAGTCACAGCAGGAACTGGTGAGGGTTTCAAGAAAGGCTTAGATAACTACCTGGAACTAATGAATATTAATGCGTACGTAGCTATGTAAAATTCTGGATCCTGGCTGGTGTCAGAGATGGGGTCTCTACTGGAGCAGATTGGTTCTTGCCTTGTGGGTTCCAGGGCATTCATCAGCGGGGAGTCTGAGCTTGAACTCCTTGTCTCCCTCCCTTCTCCCACATTTTCCCCACCCTTGGTTGAACTTGATGGACACATATTTTTTCAACCGTACTAACTATGCAACTATGTAACTAAAATTCATAGGGTCCCAGAGCAAAATGAGATGGGGCCCCACCACCTGACGACCATAAAAAAAACAGCAGCATAAGTGATAATAATTAAAGATATAAATAATATTGCTACACTTCAGGGAGCCCACATAGTACAGCAGAAAAAGCAGAAAGCTACCAACTACTTGTTTCCTACAAAAAGGAACAGTATTCTTGTGCCTGAATGGGGACCCTCGACCTCTGAGCCCTATTGCAGTTGCTATGGATACTATGGCTATAGTTACGCCCATGAACGTTATAGAAATAAAATATATTTTTTTAAAAAAATGGATAAAAAATAAATGAAGTATTGTGAGCACATTGGCTACCATTGCAATGCTGACGTCTTGGGTTCAACTCTCACCAAGGACGACATCTTCAGGGAGTCTGTATGTTCAATCCCATCTTCCACAAACATTCTGATAGGTTAACTGACTTCCTGTATAAATTGGTCCTTGCATGTTTTTGTCTAAACCAGCAAAATTAGGTTGTGTTCGACATTCAGGACAAGCACAGGTGCAAATACTGACAACTTTTGTACAGCGCTGCGGAGTATGTGGGCGATACATCAGTAACACGGGGAAAACAAACATTTTGCAGAATTGTTCTTTTATTTATTTATAGGACTATGCATATGTTTTAGCGAGGGGTGGAAAAATTCTGCAAAGCATGCTTTCATAGATAGAAGCGTTAAGTTTAATTTTATTGATTATTTTATGAATGTTCGGTGGTCACAACAATCATTGATTTCATTTTGATTTCCCTTTTGTTCACTCATTTTGCATTTTGTCAATTGATAAAATAAACTTGTCACATTTTCCAAATATATTGCTTTGTTCATTCTTTTTTTTTTTAGTTACTACAAGTGATTTTATCACCTTCTGAAGGCTTTCTAGTTTCCCAAGTGACCGACCTGTGTACTTCTCCCCCCCTGCTGTTTGTCGCATCTGATAGCAGGGAGTGACATCATCACACAGGTCATGGCAGCATAGAACTCAGAAGAGTGAGAGCTTGTTTGTTATCTGATCTTTCAGACAAAAGCCAGTAATTACTGCTGTTTACTTTAACTCAGAAGCTTCACTGGTCCTGACAGCAGGAGATTTATCTAATTATCTAATTAGCAGAAGTCTGACTACACAGAGCTCATATGCTAATTACAGACAGCTTGACCAGGAAGTGACAGAGCAAAGCAGCATTATTTCATTCATGCATCCTATGAAACTTTGAGATGAGACAACTCCTTTAACAATTAACAACCCCATGGTTGAACTTGACGGACATATGTCTTTTTTTCAACAGTACTAAGTAACTATGTAAATTAACAAAAGGGAAATCAAAATCAAATCAATGTTTGCTGTGACAACCAAATATTTATAAAAATAATTGATACTATATTTCAAAGCATTCTCACTTTGCAGCATTTTTTCCTCACCTCCCTTAAAGTTTTAAACAGTCCTGTATATAAAAACTACAATAGTTATAAGAGGTTTACCTTTCCTGTTACTTATATAGTGATGACTTAGTTTATAGTTTAATGAATAGTTTATTTTGATAAGTTAACAAAATGCAAAGTAAATGAACAAAAGAGAAAACAAAACTGAACACATATTTGGTGTAAAAGGCAAATATTTATAAAAAATAATTTCTAAAAAATAGACAATGAGGCTCGGTTCCCATCTGCGTTGGAGGTTCAATTCAGAACCTCTGTCGCACAGGTGAAAACGGAAACAAAAGAATCAGAACAAAAAGAAGCAATTGAAGTTTCAGAACAGACACCAATGGTGCTTGACGGACCCTATTGATTACAATGGGTCATTCGGATTTCCATCATGATGTCCATTGTCCGTGGTGTCAGTCAAGACGATACATGTGACGGAGGTTCTGAATGGAAACCGGATGGGGGTTAATGGAACCATACGGAGGTTCAAACGGAATATGTGCGGATTTTCTGAATAAAAACACTGATGGAGGTTTAACGGAACATGTACGGAGGTTCAAAACGGAGCAGGGGAGGGGAGGTTCTAAAAGGAACATGTGACGGATTTTCAAAACGGGACTGTATGGGGTTCAGAAGGGGACATGTGACGGGGTTCTGAATGGGAATTGATGGAGGTTCAGAATACTGGCGGGGGTTTGATTGGGAAACATGTGCGGAGGTTCTCAGCAAACTTGACGGAGGTTCAGAAGGGAACATTGACGGGGGTTTCCCAAACAAACATGGCGGAGGTTCTGAATGGAACAGTGACGGGGGTTCTGTGAAACGGACAGGGTTTCTGATTGGAAATGTGACGGGGGTTTCTAACGAAACATTGACGAAGGTTCTGAATGGAACATGTGCGGAATTTTCTAAAGGGAAATTGTACGGAGGCTGAAGGCCCATATGATGGGTTCTGAATGGAACATGTAGGGAGGTTTCTATTGGAACATATGACGAAGGTTTCTAAAGGGGAACGTGACGTGGGTTTTTAAAAACCGAACATGTGACGGGGGGTTTCAGAACGGAACTGTGACTGAGGTTCTGAATAAAATGTGAGGGGGGTTTTCGAACGGAACATGTGACGGAGGCTCTGAACGGAACATTGACGGAGGTTCGAACGGAACATGTGACGGGGCTCTGAATAAACAGTGAAAAGGGGTTTTGAACGGAACTTCTAGGAGTTTCTGAACGGAACAGTGATGGAGGTTCGAATGGGACGTGCGGAGGTTTGTTGGAAAAAGTGACGGAGGTTCTGATTGGAACAGGACGGAGGTTCTCAAACAAAACATTACGGGGTTAGAAGGAACATGTGACGGAGGGTCTAAAGGGAAATATGTGACAAGGTTCTAAACGGCACATGGATGGAGGTTCGAATAAAACTTGGATGGAGGTTCTAAAGGAACATGTGACGGGGGTTTCAGACGGAAATGTACGGTGTTTTCTCAACAGAAACATGTAAGGGGGTTCTGAACAAAAAAACATGTGATGGAGGTTTTTAAGGAAAACAGTGCGGAGGTTCTGAACGGAACATGTGAGGGGGTTTTGAACGGAACATGTGCGGGGAGGTTTGAATAAATGTGGGAGGAGGTTTGAAGGAAAACCCTTTGGGGGAAAAAATTCTGAACGGAACAGTGACAGAGGTTTGAACGGAACATGTTACAGGGTTTCGAATGGAACAGTCGGAGGTTCGAACGGAACATGGACGGGGGTTCGAATGGAAACATTGTGGAGGTTCTAAAGGGAACTTTGTGACAGAGGTTCGAAGGAACTGTGACGGGGTTCTGAAGGAAATTGACAGGGGTTTCTGAAGGGAAAACATGTGAGGGAGGTTCTGAAGGGAACATGTGATGGAGGTTCAAAAATCGAACATGTGGACGGGGGTTCTGAACGGAACACGTGACTAGGTTCAGAACGGAACAGTGCGGGGTTTGAACGGAAAATGTGATGGGGTTTTCAGAAAGGAACATGTGCGGAGGGGTTTGAACGGAACATGTGACAGGGGTTTTCAGAACGGAACTTTTGACGGAGGTTCAGAAACGGAACTGTGCGGATTTCTGAATAAAAAACATGTGACGGGGGTTCTGAATGGAACATGTGACGGAGGTTTGAAGGGAAAACAGTGCGGAGGTTTGAAGGAACACGTGACTGGGTTTGGAACCAAATGTGGGGGGGTTCTGAATGAAACATAGAGGGAGGTTCTGAATGTAACATGTGACGGAGGTTCAGAAAGGAAATGTGACGGGGGTTTCTAAATGGAACATGTGCAGAGTTCAGAACGGAACATGGACGGGGTTCAAAACGGAGCAGCGTGAAGGTTCTAAGGAACATTCTGGGAATTTTAAACAAACATGTGCGGGGTTCAGAACGGAACATGTGACGGAGGTTCAGAACGGAAACATATGACGGAATTTGAACGGAAATGTGACGGGGTTCAAAACGGAACATTTGCGGAGGTTCAGAAGGGAACATGAGGTTTTTCTGAATGAAACATGTGAGGAGGTTCGAAGGGAACTTTCGGAGGTTCAAAAACGGAACATTGAGGGATTTTCTAAATAAAACATGGGAGGGGTTCTGAACGGAACATGTGACATAGGTTCTGAACGGAACATGTGACGGACAGGGCTGCCATACAGGGGGTACAGCCGGTACTCCCGTATGGGGCCCGGTGGAATAAGTGGGCCCGCCGCAGGCGGGCCCCATTATTCCTCATGACAGAGCAGGGCCCGGCGGCGCAGCCGCCGAACCCGGCTCCGGCTGGCCCACAGTGCGGGCCCCGAGCTCCTGCGGGCCCCGGAGGCAGTGCCGTCGCTCCCCGGGGCCCGGCCGCGCATCCGGTCTCTGCACGCCCGGGCCCTGCGTCCCGAGCGCCCAGAGACCGGCCCGGTAGCCGGGGGACTAATGTCCCCAACTCCCGGGGCTGCGCAGTGTCAGCGGAACGCAGCGCCACTAGCGCTGCGCTCCGCTGATCTCCCCGGCAGGCTGAAGGTTATAGGCCTTCAGGCTGCCGGGCGCCGGCCCCTACTAGTGACGTAGGCACGTGGTGAGGCCAATTCACCGCGCCGCCTATGCAGGGCGGCAGGAGTCGGCAGCATCTCGGAGCGGCGGGAGCGAGGCTCAGGTAAGTGGTGTTTTTTTTTTTTTTTTATATGTATAAGGCGGCGGGCCCTGCTACCTATCACTAATGGGGGCCCTGACTCCTATCTCTAATGAGTCCCTGCTACCTATGTCTAATGGGGGCCCTGCTACCTATCATTAAAGGGGGCCCTGCTACCTATCACTAATGGGGGCCCTGCTACCTATCACTAATGGGGGACCTGCTACCTATGGCTAATGGGGGACCTGCTACCTATCATTAATGGGGGCCCTGCTACCTATCATTAAAGGGGGCCCTGCTACCTATCACTAATGGGGGCCCTGCTACCTATCACTAATGGGGGCCCTGCTACCTATCATTAAAGGGGGCCATGCTACCTATCACTAAAGAGGGCCCTGCTACCTATCATTAAAGGGGGCCCTGCTACCTATCACTTATGGGGGCCCTGCTACCTATCAATAATGGGGGCCCTGCTACCTATGTCTAATGGGGGCCCTGACGCTACCTATCTCTAAAGGGGGCCCTGACGCTACCTATCTCTAAAAGGGGCCCTGATGCTACCTATCCCTAAATGGGGCCCTGACGCTACCTATCTCTAAAGGGGGCCCTGACGCTACCTGTCTCTAAAGGGGGCCCTGACGCTACCTGTCTCTAAAGAGTGCCCTGGCTACCTAACCTCTAAAGGAGGGCCCTGGCTACCTAACCTCTAAAGGAGGGCCCTGGCTACCTAATCTCTAAAGGAGGGCCCTGACTCTACCTAAACATTAAGGGGGCCTTGACTCTACCTAAACATTAAGGGGGCCTTGACTCTACCTAAACATTAAGGGGGCCCTGACTCTACCTAAACATTAAGGGGCCCCTGACTCTACCTAAACATTAAGAGGGCCCTGACTCTACCTAAACATTAAGGGGTCCCTGACTCTACCTTAACATTAAGGGGGCCCTGACTGCCTACAAACTAAAGGAGACTCGTGGCTAGTACCCACAACCTATCTGGGCTGACCTACCAACTTATTCGGCGGGGGTCTAACTACCTAAATAGGGCCTATCTAATTACCTGGGGTCCCTTGCACATTTGCCCAACCTACCTAGGGTCTTGTCTACCTACCTGGTATTATAATTGTTAGGCAGCAGCCCATAGTTGTAGCATTATTTTCCAGGGACTTAGTCCTCTCCCCATCTTCCAACCCCTTAGGATACTAGACCTCTATGTTATGGCTTGTACCCGCTCTCCCACCCCTGGGAAGTTTGTACAGAGGTGGGAATAGGTAAACAGATGCTGGAAAATTGAGGATTCTAAGATATTTGTGTGTAATTTCTGTAGGGATGAGTTGTGGCCGGGAAAAGTCATCATGGCGGTGTGGAACGGATGGAAAGAAAAGGGGAATAAGAACGACTCATGAGAGAAGAGAACGACTCCTCAGATAAGACGTCTCCAGTGAAGTCCCTAGATGTCAGGGGTTATTTTGCTTCTATATTGGATCAGTGCTGTATTCGCTGTAATGTGATGTGACCCGAGCTGGTGTAGGACCTCTATGTGGTCTCCATATGGCGGTGTTGTAGGTTATACCTGAGCTGGTGTCTGACCTCTATGTGGTCTCTATATGGCGGGGTTGTAGGTAATAACTGATCTGGTGTCTGAACTCTATGGGGTCTCTATATGGTGGGGTTGTAGGGTTTTACCTGAGCTGGTGTTGGACCTCTATGTGGTCATGGTAGTGTTGTAGGTTTATATTGGCACTAGTTTAGTGGCAGTGTACACTGTCCCTGATTTTTAAGAGTGAGGGAAACCACCTGACCCTGTGATAGGAGTTACACTTTCCTTTTTTTGCTTGGTGTTTATTTTTTGGAGGTGAGTGAGGTGCGTGGGCCAAAGGGAACAGGGAGGGGATATTGTATGCGGGTGGAGGGGATATTGTATGTGGGTGGAGGGGGAAATTTGATGTGGGTGGAGGGGGATATTGTATGTGGGTGGAGGGGGATATTGTATGTGGGTGGAGGGGGATATTGTATGTGGGGTGGAGGGGAAAATTTTTTGTGGGTGGAGGGGTATATTGTATGTGGGTGGAGGGGGAAAAATTTTATGTAGGTGGAGGGGGATATTGTATGTGTGGTGGAGGGGATATTGTACGTGGGTGGTTGGGGGTATTGTATGCGGGTGGAGGGGGATATTGATAATGGGTGGAGGGGGATATTGTATGTGGTTGGAGGGGATATTGTAGTGGGTGGAGGGGGAAATTGTATGTGGGTGGAGGGGGATATTGTATGTGGGTTGGAGGGGGATATTGTATGTGGGTGGAGGGGGATATTGTATGTGGGTGGAGGGGAAAGTGTATGTGGGTGGAGGGGGATATTGTATGTGGGTGGTGGGGGGATATTGTATGTGGGTGGAGGGGATATTGTATGTGGGTGGAGGGGGATATTGTATGTGGGTGGAGGGGGATATTGTATGTGGGTGGAGGGGGATATTGTATGCGGGTGGAGGGGGATATTGTATGTGGGTGGAGGGGATATTGTATGTGGGTGGAGGGGGATATTGTATGTGGGTGGAGGGGGATATTGTATGTGGGTGGAGGGGGATATTGTATGTGGGTGGAGGAGGATATTGTATGTGGGTGGAGGGGGATATTGTATATGGGTGGAGGGGGATATTGTATGTGGGTGGAGGGGATATTGTATGTGGGTGGAGGGGGATATTGTATGTGGGTGGAGGGGGGGGATATTGTATGTGGGTGGAGGAGGATATTGTATGTGGGTGGAGGGGGATATTGTATGTGGGTGGAGGGGGATATTGTATGTAGGTGGAGGGGGATATTGTATGTGGGTGGAGGGGGATATTGTATGCGGGTGGAGGGGGATATTGTATGTGGGTGGAGGGGGATATTGTATGTGGGTGGAGGGGGATATTGTATGTGGGTGGAGGGGATATTGTATGTGGGTGGAGGGGGATATTGTATGTGGGTGGAGGGGATATTGTATGTGGGTGGAGGGGGATATTGTATGTGAGTGGAGGGGGATATTGTATGTGGGTGGAGGGGGATATTGTATGTGGGTGGAGGGGGATATTGTATGTGGGTGGAGGGGGGATATTGTATGTGGGTGGAGGGGATAGTGTATGTGGGGGGAGGGGGATAGTGTATGTGGATGGAGGGGGATAAGGATGGAGCTACTTAGCCCTGTGTCTATGATATGTTAGACTGACAGATATGTGACTCTCTTGCTATTGTACTACACAATACAGTTCTGTTTTGAACACTGTATTATGTGGTAAAATGGGCGCATTTATGTCCTAGAGGCCCTTTTTTTTGCTGGGGGCGGGCGATCGGGTTGCTGGGGGAGGTGGTTTACTGGGGGGGGGGGGGGGGGCAGGTGCTTCAGCTGTATGGGGCCCTGAAATTTCTGTTGGCGGCCCTGGTGACGGAGGTTCAGAACAGAACATGTGACGGAGGTTCAGAACAGAACATGTGACGGAGGTTCAGAACAGAACATGTGATGGAGGTTCAGAACAGAACATGAGGCGGAGGTTCAGAACAGAACATGTGACGGAGGTTCAGAACAGAACATGTGACGGAGGTTCTGAACGGAACATGTGACGGAGGTTCAGAACGGAACATGTGACGGAGGTTCTGAATGAAACATGTGACGGAGGTTCTGAATGAAACATGTGACGGAGGTTCTGAATGAAACATGTGGACAGAGGTTCTAAGGAACAGTGACGGAGGTTCTGAATGGAACATGTGACGGAGGTTCAGAACCGAACATGTGACGGAGGTTCTGAATGGAACACGTGATGGAGGTTCTGAATGGAACACGTGACGGAGGTTCAGAACGGAACATGTGACGGAGGTTCAGAACGGAATATGTGACGGAGGATCTGAATGGAACATGTGACGGAGGTTCTGAATGGAACATGTGACGGAGGTTCAGAAAGGAACATGTGACGGAGGTTCTGAACGGAACATGTGACGGAGGTTCTGAACAGAACATGTGACGGAGGATCTGAATGGAACATGTGACGGAGGTTCTGAATGGAACATGTGCCCGGAGGTTCTGAATGAAACATGTGACGGGGGTTTCTGAATGAAACATGTGACATAGGTTCTGAAAGGAACATGTGACGGAGGTTCAGAATGAAACATGTGACGGAGGTTCAGAATGAAACATGTGATGGAGGTTCAGAACGGAACATGTGACGGGGGTTTCAGAAGAAAAATGTGACAAAAGGTTCTGAATGGAACCTCCAATGCATATGTGAACCAAGTCTAAGGCTATGTCTACACAGCACAGGTTTTTAATTGGACTTTCGGCAGGTTTCAGTGCATTGAGCATTTCTAAGCCGTCCAGATGAAGAGAGAATATGTTTTCTTTTCTGCTGGATTCCCGTTGGCTTCCTTTAGCCTCTTTTTTGCGCAAAAAAAGCGGCAAAGTTTAAAATACCATCGATCTCCAACAATATTTTTACATAGCTGTGTTGACATAGCCTAACACTTCTATCTTTGCAAGCATTGTTACTTTGCAACATTTTTTAAAAACCTCTCCAAAAGTTTTGCAAGATATTGGTAGATATAAACTGCCAAATAATATTATGTAACACAGCTTATAACTACATAGGTATAACACAGAAAAATAGCGGCAATGTTGCTCTGCACCTTTGCACAGGTTGTAATAGGCAAGCGCGCATTATGTTTGCCGGAAAGTAGAGTCACCCATACACCGATGCTGCTGATAGTCGATGCTAATGTACAGCGCAGGCCCTGTAGCGTGCATCTTGCACAAATATTGCGTTCCATGGTGCTACCCTGCCCCCTTGTGCCGCTCTGCAGAATTCCATTAAATGACATGTAAACGGCAAATATTAACTGCACAAATGCTTCTTACTACTGTCAAGTTCAAGGTCAGTGTTGAGCTATTTTCAGCCCATGTCTTCTTGATCCATGCTGAGACATGACAAGGTAACATGATTTGGGGTCATCTGTATTACAAGAGTCGTTATAGAAAGGAATAGAGAGGGGATCAATCCCAAATGACAGTGTCTTCAGGATAATCAGCGCTCACTCTATGCCGCTGTCAGATCCCTCCAATCAAAATCAATGTTCGCTTTGTCATATAATTTTAATGGAAAAACATATTCCGGATTTTTGGCAACATAACTGAATGCTTCACTCAGCTGATGATTAATTGCTGTTTTGAGGCATCCCTCATGTTACTTGTGCATGGATATGAATGTTGTCACCCAGGAAATGTCTGTCTAGATTATTTATAGGGGGCTCCTATAGAAGCAATCTTTAAAGCAGGTGTCAAGGCTTGTGGATAGGAGTCTTAAATTCTTCAGCTTTATGGGGCCCTAAAATGATAGATAGATAGATAGATGATATGAGATAGATAGATAGATAGATAGATAGATAGATAGATAGATAGATAGATAGATAGATAGATAGATAGATAGATAGATAGATAGATAGATAGATATGGGATAGATAGATAGATATGAGATAGATAGATAGATATGAGATAGATAGATAGATAGATAGATAGATAGATAGATAAATAGATAGATATGAGATAGATAGATATGAGAGAGATAGATAGATAGTAGATTATGAGAGAGAAAGATAGATAGATATGAGAGAGATAGATAGATAGATAGAGATAGATAGATAGATAGATAGATAGATAGATAGATGCAGTAGATAGAAAAAATCCCCTTCAATTCCTTAGTAACTACACCTCCATGCTTTTTTACACTCGGTTATTCTACAATTTTTTTTCAACTTGTTTGTGATCTGGAAGGCTGTATTTTTATGTCATTTTTTCATTAGATTTTTGGGTAAAATGGTAAAAAATAGTCACTTTTTAATTTTTTTTTTTTAAACAGCAAAAGTGGTGCTAAAACGAGGTTTATAATTATGTCATTTTTCCATTACATACATTAATGTATAGGTGATATAAAGTTTTAGGGTTGTCATACTGGGGGTTAAAATATGAAGTTTAGACTGGCAGTTTTTTTGCTTTACTTTTTATATTTTATTTTTTACATGTACCAAATAACACTGCTACACAAAAATGGAATTCCAAAACCAATATACCAACACTTGCACTAAACTCAAATAACGCCACATCATGACCACATATGACCACCACACAGTGGCTAAATAATACCACCACATCATGCCCACACATCACCTCCTCATAATGACTGAATAACACCACAACAGCATGACCACATATCATCCCCACATAGTGATTGAATAATACCACCATACCATGACCATATATCACCACCACATAGTGACTGCAAAATACCACAGCACCATGACCACATATCACCACCAGATAGTGACTGAATAATAGCGTCATACTGTTCTTGAATAAAAATCATTACAATGCAACAAATATTATCACCATACAGTGGTGAATACACCCAAACTAGGTAGGCAGATAGGTAAACCCTTTTTTAGGTAGGTAGTCCTCAATAAGGTAGGTGTTTAACCCCCAGTTAGGTAGGTAGATTTACAGGTCCCCCATTAGGTAGATAGGTAGTTATATAGACCCCCCCTTATAGGTAGAAATATTGGTCCCTAGTAGGTAGTTACATAGGCCCCCAGTAGGTAGGTATAGAGGTCTCTTGTTGGTAGGTGGGTATGCATATAGGCCTCCTGTAGCTAAATGGGTAGGTATATAGGGCCCCTGTAGGTAGGGAAATAGGCCCCTGCAGCTAGGTATATAGGCACCCTGTAGGTACTTCAGTATATAACTCCTGTAGGAAGGTAAATACACCCCTAGTAGGTATTTACATAAGCCACTAGTAGGTAGGTATGTATATAGGTCTTCTGTAGTTAGGTATATAAGCCTATTGTAGTTAGGTATATAGGCCTCCTGTAGGTAGATATCAAGGCCTTCTGTAGCCCCCTGTAGGTAGATACATTTCACTTGTAGATAGCTATAAGCCCCCTGTAGGTAGGTATTTGTCCCCTGTAGGATGGTTTATTACCCCTTGTAGGTAGGTATAAGCCCTCTATAGGTAGACATAGCCACCCACCCTGTAGGTATATATGTTCCCCCTGTGGCTAGATATAGCCACCTTGTAGTTTGGTATATGACTCTGTAGGTAGATATAGCCCCATGTAGGTAGGTATATGTCCCTCTAGATAAATTTAGCTCTCTGTAGGTAGATATACCCCCCTGTAGGTAGGTAAATATAGCCCCCTTGTAATTAGGTATATGCCTCTGTAGGTTAATATAGCCCCTTATAGGTATGTATATGCCCCCTCTAGATAAATATAGCAACCTGTAGATTGGTAAATATAGCGCCCAGGTGGGTAAGTATATGGCCCAGATAGGTAGATATAGCTTCATGTAGGTAGATATATATTCCCTGTGTATATAGGTATATGCCCCCTGTAGATAGATATAGCCTCCGGTAGCTAGGCAGATATAGCCCCCAGGTGGGTAGGTATATGGCCCCTGCAGGTAGATATAGCCCCTTTGAAGGTAGATATACCCATCTTAACGTAGATATTGCCCCCATAGGGAGATATAGCCCCTTGTAGGTAGGAAGATATAGCCCCTTTCAAGGTAGGTATATGGATTCTGTAGGTTGATATAGTCCCATGTAAGTAAATATAGCCCCCCTCTAGGTAGATATACCCTCCTAAATGTAGATATAGCCCTCCCTCAGGTAGAAAGGCGATTGTATAGACTATTAAAAAAAATTAAAAAGATACTTATCTCCCCGTTCCCCTGCCATGCAACTCGCTCCGGCAACTAGTGCCCAGTGTATACAGTGTAAAATCATTATGCTTTTTACGCCAGGAATTTGCTCCTGGTATCCCCATTGCCTCTGGCTGGATCTCCTAGGCTTCTGCCTGAGGAGACCTAGCAGTGCAGGGGGCATGATGAGACTGCCGCAACACATTGCCTGCACCGTTCATCTGTATTAACAGCGCTCACAGAGTGAGGGATGGTAATGGACCATCAATGCTTTCTCCATGAGAGGCAGCTGCACAGTCAGTGTGCAGCTGCTAACTCTGCATGGCTGTTAAAGTAAATGCTGATGGACCATCCATTTTTCCAGGTGGATGGCGCCCCCTTCCTCAAGCGGCTGCCCATCCCACCCACCTGTAAAAACAGCACTAGGTTGATAGAAAGATAGATAAATAGATTGGTAGATAGATAGATAGATAGATAGATAATAATGATAATAGATAATAGATAGATAGATAGATAGAAGAAAGAAGCAAGACACAGCACTCAAAAACTCTAGATGCCAGCCTTTTAGTCTTGACCACAACAAAGTTAAAAATTAAAAAAAGTTTGCAGCACTCCTCCAGGAAAAGTGAAAAACTTGTGCTATTAGTTACTGTACTTAGTAGATACCCCCCCACACACACACACATACACCAATTATAGATCTCCTTCTTTGCTGTACCTTTAAGTTACTGTGTCATTTGTGTAGATCACAAAATATGGAAATGTCACGTTACAATCATTATTTGGAGGTCAAAATCTAAGGTCTTCAACTTTGCATATACTCTGAGCTCTGATTGGTTGCTATGAGCTCTGATTGGTTGCTATAAGTTCTGATTGGTTGCTATGGGCTCTGATTGGTCGCTATGAGCTCTGAATGGTTACTATGAGATTTGAATGGTTACTATGAGCTCTGATTGGTTGCTATGAGCTCTGATTGGTTGCTATAAGTTCTGATTGGTTGCTATGGGCTCTGATTGGTCGCTATGAGCTCTGAATGGTTACTATGAGCTCTGAATGGTTACTATGAGCTCTGATTGGTTGCAAAGAGCTCCGGTTGGTTGCTATGAGCTCTGATTGGTTGCTATGAGCTCTGATTGGTAACTATGAGCTCTGATTGGTTAATATGAGCTCTGATTGGTTGCTATAGGCTCTGATTGGTTGCTATGGGCTCTGATTGGTTGTTATGAACTCTGATTGGTCGCTATAAGCTCTGATTGGTTCCTATATGCTCTGATTGGTTGCAACGAGCTCCGGCTGGTTTTTATGAGCTCCGGTTGGTTTTTATGAGCTCCGGTTGGTTGTTATGAGCACTGATTGGTTGCTATAAGCAACAAACAAAGTCTTTGACCTAGACAGTTTTCATACATGAGGCCCAATTTTTTTATATTTCTGCCTCTCTACAATTCAGCAGTCATATTTTTTATGTGAATTCATGTGTTTTTACATGAGACCTTGTTTTATGCAGAAAAAATTTTTTTTTTGATGCTTTGAGAATATAAACTTTCATTTTTCATGTTTCATTTTTATACAATATTACACTAAATTAACTATGAACTGAATCCCTCAGGTGAGCACAGTTGTGTGGATACTTGATAAGTATTGTTTTAATGTAATGTATGTGTCATGCTTGTGTTACATAACATTTAATGCCATTAGGGAAGCACCATTTTACATCTTTATTTTCAGCTCACAATGTATTAGCTTTCTTCTGTATATTAGTACATTATCCTTTGTGTCATTTTGCCACAAGCTGTTGTTAGGGCAACACTTAAGGTGTCGTCGGCTCAGTGTGCACTGCGTCAGAGCCCTATGTTTAGTGTATACACTGAGAAAAAGGTCCTGCTGTATATATGTCAAATGTACCCACGGGGCTCCATTCACCCAATGAAGGCCAAAAGAGTGTCTTTATGGCCTCCGTTGGGGAGGTATGTTCCGGCATACCTTGTTTCTAATGTCTGGGGAAGAGCAGCAGACTGTATTCTCCTGTTCAGTGGGTCACTGCAAAAAAGTATATACCACACAGTACTGTAAGCCTGGTGTGGAGAACAATCACCACATTTCTCAAGATAATTGAAAACTTCATATAGAAGTAACTGATCAAATGAATGACGATTAAAATTACTACTAGTTCTTCTAAAAAAATTAGAATATCATTGAAAATGAAAGAGGTTCTCCAGGACTCTTTTTATTTGTTATAGGGTTCACAAATGTACAGGCAGTCCCTGTCTTACACCGTTCTAATTTACATCTGTCCCCTAGTTACAAACGGAGACTTATTTGGCATGCTGGCACTTGTAGTTCCATGTTCTGCAGATAGTAGCTATGGAATGACAAGTTCCAGCATGCCACAGCAGCACATGAGGTGAAAATGAGGTAAAATCGCAAAACAGCAAAACAAATGTAAAAGCCCTTCCCTGCACTATCCAAAACAAAAAAAAACACCTTTTGTGCTGGAGTTACATTTAATAAATACATACAGTCCTTATCCTGTTCGTAACCCGGAGACTGCCTGTATTATATTAAACCTTGTAATTCACACTGTAATGAGTCTATACAATATATGGGTTTCTCTATTTGACTTACATTATTGATATCCATTATCTTTTCAGTGATATTCTCATTTTTTGAGATGCACTAGTATATTGTGTTATATCCAATAAAAACTCAATGATGTCAACAATATGATATAGTAAGTGCCCAACATGTGAGACAGGTCAATATGGTGATCTAGATGGACAATCGCCCGACGCCCAACACATATAGAAACAAATCAATAAAACAGATGGACTCACAGAACCATTGGGGAGCTAGAATCCTAAAATTCTCCTCATGGACACCAGACCTGGATAATTTATTGGTTGCCTCACTTGGACTCCTCCAGTATTGGATAATAGTAGACATGGTCTACAGTGGTAAAAATGATCAAAAAAAGAGGTAAAATAAGTAACAATAACCTTCAAGCTTGCCCTATTACACCCTGCTTAAAGGGGTTTTGCCACTAAGTAAAATTGACATTTTCACCATTCATTATTATTAAAAATTCTGCACCGTTTTTGTTTTAGCTTCTCCTTTAGTGATCCATTGTTTACAGCTCGTCTCCAGGGGATACGACCAGGGCTGAGAGCTCCTTAGTCCTGGTCAGACATGCTCAGACATCATCGCTCCTCTCAGGCAGCTACTGAGTGTTCAAACCCCAGGAGCTGTCACTTTACTCCTGTCCCCTGTGCTCCTTAGTTATTAGTCAAACAGTGCAAATAAATAAAAAATAAACCTCAATTAGGTCTGTGCATTGACAAAGAAAAAACCCAAAAGGCACAGGGCACAGGTTTTTGAACCTAGCCCCTTGGGTGGGCTAAACAAAACTTTCCTCTCGCTACTACGCTTTAACAAAAACAGACCTTCTTTGAAAGGAGTTAAAAGGCCTGGGTGAGTCATCCTGTGGGCACATGATATGCAATTCAAACAAATCAACACACCCCCTTTTTAACACACAAGCTGAAGACTGGATGCAGGGGGTAAAATGAGATCGTGGCAAAACCCCTTTTTTAACTGATGGAGGAACCTCTTTTTCCCCAAGTTCATTTTTTTTTTATTTCCTCTACCCTCTTTAATCCCTTAAGTCCCAGGCCTGTAAAGGACTTAATGACGCAGCTAAGTTTTGTAGTTTTTGCCCTTTTGCACCTCAACAGTCATAACTTTGTTATCTTTTAAGTGACACAGTTTTACAAGAACTTGTTTTAAGTGGGAGAAGTTGTATTTTTGTGGAGCGTAGTTTAAGTTTGCAAATAAATTACTGTAGAATTTTGTTTATTTTTTTAATTTATTTTTTTGGGTTTTTTTTTTTACAATTTTTTTACACCATTCACATTTGACAATAAATAACTTGTTAGATGAATTCTACAGGTTATTACAGCCGTGTTGATATCTAATGTGTTTAGTTTTTTTATTAACCTTTTTTTTTTTAAATATTTATTTTTATTTTATTATTTCTTTTATTTATTTCCCTGGTTGGCCTCCTAATGAGTCCCTGGTTGGCAATTCTAATAAGGCACATGACACCGTGGAGTGAAAATGGTAAATTTGGCATAGTTTGTCCATTTTCACTTATGGATATACTCACTTTTGGTGAAAGTGGTTTAGAAATGATTAACTGTGTGCCGAGTTATTTTGAAGGCACACCAAATTTACACTTTTATACAAGCTGTTTCACGACTACTTTACATTCATCCCAAAGGTCATTCCTCGTGTTGTCCCCAAAGAAAAGATAAATACAAAAATTTAAAAAATGTAGGGGTGTGCCACTTTTTGAGATACGTAGGTCTCTGTAAAGTCTCCTGTTCAACTAAACACCCTCACCATTTTTTTTGAAAACACCGTAAAGCTATAAAAGATCCAGTTAACAATAGATCCCGGTACATTTAATTGACCTATAATGGGGTCTTTCAGGTTCCCATATTGTTTCCAGTTTCGTTGGTTGCAATAGTGCTGCACACTGTGTTAATCTTGCCGCCTAATACACTGGAAGCCCTGACACCAAGCATAAAACAGACCATACATTTTAGAATTGACAAGAAATTTAAGCTATACTGTAAAGATGCTGATGTGACCTGCAGTTGCTTATTTGTCCCAGTTATTGAAAATAACCAAAGAGGAGTGGCAAGTCCAGCCAAACCAACCATTCATAGGAGCGGTGTGGAGGTGATGTTTCTGAGTGAACTAATTCGATGTCTATGGTCAATAGTGTTACACTTTGGAGTTGAGTCAAAATAAAATTCCACCTGGAACCCGAGTGCTTCAGTTGTGTTAGGCCTGAATCTAATTATTTATTTTTTTTTTTATTAAAAAAATTTTTATTAAATTTTTCCCAAAAATATTACAGAAAGAAAATTAAAAACCATAAATGAAAAATAGGCCCCAAAAGGGCCATTTTAGGGGCCAAAAATTTAGCAAAACCATTAGTCAAAAATACTGAGACAAAACCTTCCCCATCCAAAAGGGAACACACATAAAAGTTTGGGGGGGAATTATTTTTGGGCCCAAAATCTAAGTTTGGGAACAAGAGGGGAAAAAATTTAAAAATCCAAACCCCAAGAATAACAAAAAAATTACCGAAAAACTAAAACCCTTTAAAACCCTTAAATTGGGGTTTTATTAAGTTTTTAAACCTTTTTTTTACATAGGGTTTCCCTGTTGCTAAAGATCTGTCGTTTCCCCAAACCCTTAAACACTACATCTAGCTTTTATTCAATGCCCCACAGGGGGTTCCTACTGTGTCAGTGGAACAAAAGAAAATTTTTTGGATTAATTCAGAGAAATAAAAACAGCACGGGACAAGACCCCAAAAAGGGGACTGAAGGTGTTTTGTTAAAACCGGAAAAATCAAACCTAAAAATATTTTAAAAAAAAAATCCTAATCCAAAACCCTAGTTTAGGATTAGGTTTAAGGTTTTTTGCTCGGGAAAAATTTTTTTCCCACTGCCCCCAACCCGAAAGACAAAATTGGACCCAAACACGGGAGGGTTTCCCTTTTAATGTCCCATTGTTATAAAAGTTTTGGCAAAAACTCAGCACACTCAATCGTGGGGCAAAACGTAATTTTGGGCAGATAATTGCTATTTTTAGTCAAAAAACTTTTTTTGGTTGCAAAAACCCTTTTTAGCATTTCCAATGGGTTAAAGTCAAACTTTTTAAGCAAATAAGGGGCCAAGCCCTCTTGATTTGGAAATCAATTTCCAGGGGAACCCCCCGGTCCCCCATGTTCCCGACCCCTGAAAAGTGAGGAACTTCAACACCGGGCGGATTTGTAGTGCACCCCAAGTGCGAACTTTCGCGGGATGGGGGCCGCCCCTCTTTCCCTAAAACGGTGTGATTTACCAGGGTTTTTTTTATAACTACTTTGGTTTTTGGATCTATAACAACTCGGGCAGTAAGCAACAAAAAACTTTACCAACGGGTTTTTCCAAGGGGGTGGGGGTTTGCTTGTAGGACACCAAGCACAGGGACATATCAAAGCCATGGTATTAAACAACTCCATCATGGGAATTTTAAAAGCCCAAAAGTCCCCTTTCCATTATTTTTAAAAATTTCTATGATTTTGGGCCCCTTTCACCATTGCTTCCCTTTTCCCGGAAAATTTCAAATATCTAAAAGGCTGCCATATACATTACAGAAAAGTAATACAGACCCACCAATTTTGGAGGGACTGGCCGACTATCTAATGTGTATGGTGGGCTTTTCAACTCTTTCCAGACAGATGTTATCAGAGGAGTGTAGGATGGAACATGTTGAACTTCAATGCCCAATCCTTTTCTTTTCCTTAGAGAAAAGCTTTTCCCCCCGGGGGTCTGGCCAGTTGCTTTCCCCCTCTCCCCCATTGAAAAATAAAATGCCCCCACTTTTTCAAAGCTTTAGGGAAACATACATGTGTTTGGAAGGGGATGAGGGGGAAAGAAAAAGCTGTTTTGTTCGCCCAAAAAATCTATTTATTTCTGTTTTTTGCACCAACCCGACTCAAAAAAGGGGTAAAACAATTGGGAGCTGCCACTCTCAAATACATAATAAAGTAATAAATTAAAGCTTTGGCTTTTAATTGTTGTGTGTTAGAGTCATCTAATATCTTGGTAACATCTATTGTTCCTCTTCGGATTTAGATTATTACAGTTTACCCGAAAACCTAAAAATTTTTCACTGTTTTTGGAAAAAATTTACCAGACCTTTTCAGACAGGGAAAAAAAAAAGTGTAAACCCTTCATTTTAGGAAAAAAAACAGTGATTGGTACAAACCCCTTTTTTGCCATTTTTGGGCCCAAAACTGAAAGGGGCAACCCCAGTAAAAATTTTAAAAAAATTCGTTTAAAAAAATTTATCAAATAAACTAAAATACAAAATTTAAAGGCAGGTGGCCAAGGGGAGCAAAAACAAACCCAAGAAATTCTTTAAACATATAAATGCCAAAAACCCCAAAATCAACCAAAGTAAGCCCTTTAAAAAACAGGGAAAAGGGGAATGGTCACTCGGGATTTAGGAAAGGCCCGAGCTTAAATTTAAAAAGGGTTTTTCAGCCCATAAATATAAAACGATTAGAAAGTAGCTAATGTGGGTGGGGTCATTGCTGAAGTGGGCGGGGGGCCCCGTGAAAAAATTAGGTGCTGTCAGTGTTAATTTTTGGGAGTGCTTGAGCTGAAAGGGGGGGGGCCCGTTTTCGGGGGGGAGGCGTCCAACCAAATTTAAAAAAACTCAATTTAAACAAGGCTCCAGGGGCCCGATTCATACGTCCCCCAAAGGGGATTAAATAGCTTTGCTTGGTTTTTTTTTTTTTGCCAAAGTAAATGAATTTTTGAGATTCTCTGGTTACTGGATTGTACCAGGAGACGGCACAAGGCAAATGTAGTTTCCCATTTTCAAAAAAAAAACTCCAAGTCTTGCCCAGGTAATTTTTTAGACCCGTAAGTTTTTCAAACTGTTGTGGGGGAAAAAAAGTTTGAGGGGTCATAATCTCAAAAACAGGAAAAGGGTTCAATTTTTTATAAGTTGGGTTTTCCACTTGGAAATTTTCTTTAAGGAAAAGAAGTTGTAGACCAACCCGAAAAACCCCGTTTTTTTTTGAAGAGGTGAGTAGGTCTGGATTAGCGGGGCGGTGTGGATATTATGTTTTTAGATTTTCAAAGAGTTGGCAGTTTTCCCTCATGAACGTCCATTTGGGAAAGGAGAATCAAATTTGGGGCATAAATTTAAAATATGTTTAAATTAATTAAAAACTGGCTATCGGAAATTTTACTCAAAAGTGTGTAAAACCCAAAATTTAAATCCTACCTGAAATGGTCCCCCCGGGTTTTGAGTGGGTTGGGGCCCCCGGGCTAGTATTGGGGCCCATTAATTTTAAAGTATTTATTTTAAAGATGTATTTGGGGGGGATCAATAGCACGGATTTGATTTTTGCAGATGAAAACCAACTATGTAGGGTATGGGAATCTTGGGAAAAAGGGTCTTTAAAATTTCAAGCAGGCTATGACCCCTTTAGTGTTTGGCCCTTTTACTTTGGCAAATGAAAAAAACAATTTTGGAAAAAATGTAAAGTTTTTTGCAAATTTTTTTTGGAAATAATTTAAACCGCAGGCATATTTGTCCCCAGGGGGGGAAAAAATTGGGGGAATAACTTGTTGGAGGGATCTTGGGGGACTTTAGATAAAAGACTACAAAAACAGCAAGCCAAGGGCAATCAGCCCGCCTCTAAGGCAAGTAAGATTTGGCGTGTATTAAAAGAGGCCCGGGCTCGCGGGTCAAGGATGTAATTTTACCGCTGTATAAAGCAAATTTGGGGCGACCTCACCTTTCAATATGCTGTTCATTTTTGGGCCCCAGTTTATACAAAAAAAGAAAAGGGAAACCCCGGAGAGTGCAAAGACGAGCAAACCCAAAATTATTAAAAGAAATGGAGCATCTTTTGTCCCCTGAAGGTTAGAAGGACTAAACTTATTTAGTCTTGAGACCCGGGTTCAGGGGGACATGATTAATTTATGTAAATAAAAAAATGGTCCCTACAAAAAGTATTTGGGGAAAAATTATTTTCTTTTAAATCCCCCCTCCAAAAAAACCAAAAGGGGGCCCTTCCCTTTGTCTGGAGAAAAAAGGATTAATCTCCAGAGGGGGGGAAAAAAACGTTTCTTCACTCTAAAAAACCCGTAAAACTGTGGAATAGCTGCCTGAGGAGCTGGTTTACAGCAGGAAAAAGAAAGCGAGTTTTTAAGAAAAAACTTAATTAAATTCCTGAAACTAAAGAATATTTAAAACGTATTTTTAGCTTTTGTAAAAAATTTTGGATCCCGTTGATGGCGGCCCCCTGGGGGTCAGGAATGAAAAATTTTTCCCTTTGAGCAGATTGGATCTTGCCTTGGGGGTTTTAAATCAAATTTTCACCCGTAAGGAAAAATAGGTTTTTAAAAAAAAATCCTTTTTACCCCTCCCCCTTTACCCACATTTTTTCTCACCCCTTTAACTTTTATGGCATATGTCTTTTTTTTAACCCTTTAATATTTTAATGCACGGGTTTTTTCACCCCCTATCATAAGCTTGTCACCTTTATTTTTTTTTAAGGCAACTTCTTCTGCTATACACTTGCTTTTATTTCTTGCTTTTACCTTTCTGCTGTACACTTGCCCCAAACTTTTCATCATTTCTAT
>JAODAL010022216.1:0-65251 GCA_025379985.1 Phyllomedusa bahiana | reverse complement strand
GGGGGACGGATATGGTATGTGGGCTGGGGGTGGGGAGTGGATATTGTATGTGGGCTGGTGGTGGGGAGCAGATATTGTATGTGGACTGGTGTGGAGGTAGATATTGCATTTGGGCTGGTGGGGGTTTGTGCCAGGGCTGCTTTTTAGACACAAATGTATCCCACAAATATAAAACCCTCACACAGCTACATGAACAGAAAAGCAAAAAAGGTGTTGACTCTTAGAATTTAGTAATGTAAAAACCTGATTTTTATAAGGTGACAATTATGATTTAAAACTACAAGGAGGGGCCTCTAAAAAGAAGTGTTGCGTAAATAGTGGGGATGTGATGCTTAAAATGAGGGGGGGGGGGGGCCAAACTTAGCAACAGCCCCGGGCAGCAATAGTTCTAGTTAGGCCACTGATACAGCTGTATATACAAGGAGCTGGGTTGGTTTACAAAAGAACAGTGAACAAGGAAGGACAGAAATCCCAGCAGATGCAGGAGTGATTTAAATGCTATGATTGAATCTTTCTTACTGACTGCAGCACAATGTCTTGCGTGAATCACAAGAAAATGTCATTAACCAAAAATATAATTCCTATTAATTAATGTAAACATTTCTTCTCTGCTGGATGAGACCTGTGTGATACAGCGTGGGGGTAGGGGGGGGGGAAGTACACAGGTCATTTGGGAAACTAGAAAGCCCTCAGAAGGTGATAAAATCACTTGTAGCTCCTTAACAAAAAAAAGATGAGCAAAGCAATATATTTGGAAAACGTCTTCATTTAGTGTTCCCTACATTTTGAAAGCTATTCATTTATCTATCATTTATCATTTAGCTATCATTCCTTTAATAACAATGACAATTAGGCACTATATAGCAATATATGTAATGTTTGACTATACACCATATGGGGGAACCAACAGAAGCTTGTTGGTAATAATGCAGTTTAACCCCTTCCTGATGGATGGTCATAATAATATGGCTCTAAAAAAATTCCTCTTTGCCTTCTGAAAGCCATAACTTTTTTTATTTTTCCCCCTACATGACCATGAGGTTTTTTATTTTACGGGCAAGATGTTTTTTTCTAAGGGTTCTTCTTATTACCATAAAAAATTTACGGGGGACGGCAAAAAAATTCAAAGTGGGGCAATATGTGAAAAAAACCTTTACTTGCACCATTTGCTGAAGTTTTTTTTTTAGGGATTCATTCTTCATAAAAATGATGTTATCTGTATTCTACAGGTTGATATGCTCCCAATACCAAACAATAGAGTTTTCGTTAGTTTTGGTACCAAAAAAAAATTTCCCAAATTTTTTCTATTTTTGAAATTTTGCCCCGCTTGTTTTTTGTACGACCAAAAATTTTTTTTGTACTAACACTACAGAATCATTGAGATCATTTTTTGGGGGCTGGTGTACTTTTTATTCTAGAAATTTTGGGAAATACATGAAAATTTTTTTATATTTATTCCAATTTTTTGGACGTGAAATTACCAAAAAAAAAAAAATGCAATTTTGGTGTTTGGTTTTTTTTTTTTTTTTCTAGTGTCAGCATACAGGATAAATTTGTTATTTTTTTTAGATCGGCTTTTTGGAACGGCAAACCCAAATATGTGTAATTTTTTATTATTTTATTTTTTTTTTTTAAAATGCCGAAAAGGGGGGTGATTTGAATTTTTAATATTTTTTAAATTTTTTTTACACTTTAAAACTTTTTTTTTTTTTTTACTTTAACTTTGAGTCCCCCTGGGGCCCCTTTACCACTAGGAGGC
This sequence comes from Phyllomedusa bahiana, assembly GCA_025379985.1. Taxonomy (NCBI): domain Eukaryota; kingdom Metazoa; phylum Chordata; class Amphibia; order Anura; family Hylidae; genus Phyllomedusa; species Phyllomedusa bahiana. Next base: position 63,492 of record JAODAL010022216.1, on the reverse strand, counting down.
GTGATCGTTAATACAGCCTAATGTATTGCATAGAAAATTCATTAGGGTGTACCAAGAGACGGTTTGCCCACTTCCTGTCTGGGGCTGAAAGAGGGGAAATTTAAAACATGGCAGCGATGGAAGCCTTCACAAGGCTTCCGGTTGCCATGTTCAGTGATCAGATCTTGCGGCGGCTCCGATCACAGTGAGAAACGGTTTGCAGCACCGTTTCTCATTCGTTTAGATGCCGTGGCCATCTTCGCCGTGGCGTCTAAAGGGTTAAACAACGCAAGGCGGGCGGCGTTGCCCCCCGCGGTGTAACCGCCAGGTGTTAGCTACAATTAGCCGCTTCAAAGCCGCTTATCGGCATCAGAAAGTATGGATATGTCCTATTCGGAAAGGGGGGTAATTGGAGCCAGTTAAACGCCCCAAAAAATGTTCTTGCAAAATCACCCTTATATGTTCATAAAATCTAGTTTTTACATTTGGTTAATTTAGTGTTTTTAAAGTGTTTTTACTTTCTTGTTACCTATTATTATTATTATTATTATTATTATTTATTTTAAACGCCTTTTGGTTTCCCAGGGTTTGTACATTTGAGGGGTTACATACATAACATGGGGCAAACAAGTACAATATAAGTGATGAATGAAAATTTGGGCCGACAGAGGGAGGGGGGGGATACCCCGAGGGCTTACATTACCTTTTTGGTTAATTTGTATATGAGTGTTTATTTTTGAAATACCTTTTTGGGGTTAATTTATTGATATAAGTGTTTTTTTTATTGTATCCTATTGTCTTTTTAATTTTGTTTTTTAAATTTAAAGTTGGTGGGGGTTTTTTGGTCATGTGTATGGTCCTATTTAAACCTCAAAAGAGTTAGCAGCAGCATGCTTGACAAAGGGGTGTGTCCCCGAAACGTAGCAAAATTGCTGTGCTATGAACTGCTACAGCAAGTATTCCTCATGCCCAAGAAAATCTGGACTCTGCTGATTACAAAGTTAGAATGTGAAATTATACTCTGAGGCAATGTTTTATCCTAGATAAATAAGGAACCACAGCTTGTATACTGTATGCGTATGAAGAAAGCACTTTAAAAGGATTTGCATACAAAAAAAAATTATGGCTGAAAATCTATTTAATAGATGAACGTAGTGATATGTGCACAAAAATGGATTTTCAGCAGTGTTGTATAAGTACACTAAGTAGTGGAGTTGAGGGGATCTCTGTGCATTGCTTAGGATCTGCTGTGGGTCATATGTAAGAGTGCACTAATAATTTTTGTGAAAACGGAGGCTAATTTTCTGGTCTGTTTGTATAAAAGCAAATTAGCAGAAAAATTATGCTGGGGTGATAGAAAGTCATTTTCCTTAAATCATGGGACTATGCGCCCAAAAACACATTGGCCATTAACAGCGCAGTTTTGGTGCAGTTTTAACTGCGCGCCAATTAAACTGCATTTATTAACAGCAAGTTTTTTGCACTGTCAAAAAGGAAAGTGAGAAATTATGGTTTGTATCCACAAGACTCCCCCAACAGTCATTGATTATTTTCTTGAAACACCTTTCGACAAGTTGACAACTGAAAAGAAAACTTTCTGGTAATAAAGGCAGGTTAATTGGAGTGCAGTTAAAACTTCACCAAATCTGCACTGTGTGAAAGCACCCAAAATAGAGCGCAAGCATCTCCTGTGTGATTCATTACACCTGATCACCTTCCATCATTGCTCCATGATCTAGTTTTGATGTTCACTTGATGTGTATGGGAATATGCAGCCACAGATCAGTCAGAGTACCCATGCTGACCCCTATCCATCGCTAAAAGTGTCTCTAATCGGAAAAAAAGAAAATAAAAGTGGGGAAAAGTGTAATGGAGGGGGATGGCCCCGGTTGATACCCACACAAGTCTATCCTGTGTTTCTCCACCATAAATTTATTTAACCTGACACCCAGTATAATTTCAAGGAACACTTTGTAACTGAGAATGTATTACTTATTGCCAGTTTCTCTTGAACTTTACAGCAGATTTTTTGGGGCCCTAGCAATGGGACAACCTAGGAATAAGTACATTGTCGATTGACATGTCTAATTCAGTATAATTGGCTCATCCAGTGCAGGGGCATGTGGCTGACACTTTAAGGCTATGTTCACACGGCTTAATTGCGGGACGTAAAGCGGGGGCGGGCGGCGGGGAGAGCGGAGGCGGGGCGGGCGGCAACACGCCGGCCCCATACACATGCATTATTCTCGGCGCGTATACACCGTGAATAACTGACATGTCACTTCTCTTCCCGCTCGCCGTATTATGCGAGCAGGGAGAGGAGACGTAATCCATAGTTCTCTATGAGAACTGTGGATTACCGTAATGACTGGGACGTATTTCAGCCCGTAATTCACGCAGTACAACCGAGTATAAAATACTATTATTAAACACAAGTTTATAATTAAGGATGGAAATTTTCAGCTGAAATAAATAAAAATGCATCTGCCAGTAGTTTTGAGCTGTATTATGCTGAGCTCTGTTGTACTGTAAGTTAAAACTACTCCACCAAGTTTCCTTGACGTCACGCAAAGTACCTGCTTCCTGTTCAGTATGCCCTTCGATGAACTATAGCCCAGGACTTGGCTGAAACTCTTCTTCATTACATTCATGTGTCTTCTAATGGCTTCCTCTCGTATCCCCTTGTGTAAACATACAAGGCTGAACTTCACAGGCTAACTATCCTACGAAAATATTTTATTTTCTCTGCAAACTGGTTTTACCTTGTTCAAAGCGCAGTGCCCTGAGAGGATTCCAGTGCTCAAGAGTCAATCATGTATGTTATTGAAGTAAAGATTTCTATGCGAATGATATTTATGTATATACAGTAGATCTAAAATACGCACACAATCAGCCATAACATGAAAACCAGGTAAAGTGAACATTGGTTATGTTGGGATATATTAGGGAAAAGAAGAGTTAGGTCCTGAAGCTGACTGTAAGGACCTGGGCAGCATTGATAATGCTAATAAATGGTAATAGGAATGATAATATTAGTGGTCAGTAAAATGAATGGATCAGAGCAGTAGTTAGTACCTACTGAAAATGGTCCAAGAAGGAAACCAGTAAACTGGCCAAGGCTCATTGTTGCATCTGGAAAGGAAAGTCTAGTCTATTGGGTGTGATCCCACAAAAAGAGTTACTGTAGAAAAACTGGTTAAAAATGTACAGATGGCTATAACAAAAAGTTGTCATGACACAAAGAGCATTGCAGCCTGCTGTGTAACTGTATGGGGCTGTGTAGCTGCAGACCAGTCTGAGTGTCCATGTAGATTCCTGTCCACTGCCGAAAGTGCCTGCAAGGGATACATGAGCCCCAAAAGAGGATCATAGAGCAATGGAGCAAGGTGGCCTGGTCTGATAAATCATGTTTTCCTTAAAATCAAATGGGCAGTCATCATGTGTGTCACTTACTTGAGGAACAAATGCCACCAGGGAGAGAGAACAAGCAAGCAGACTTAGCGTGATGCTGAGAAACCTAAGCTTCTGGGCTTCATGTATATATTCATTTTACAGGTATGGGATCCAGATTAAATTGGGAAGAGGGCAGATTGGTTCTTGCCTTGTGGGTTTCTAAGTCTTCATCAGCTGGGGGAAACAAAGCTTAAAAATTACCTTTACCACTTGTTTCATCCACATCTTTCCCCATCCTTGGTTGAACTTGATGAACATATGTCTTTTTTCAATCGTCCTGTGAAACTATGTAACATAGTGCTATACTACATATAGGGTTACCGCCTTTCCTACCAAAAAATACTGATCAGGTTCACATGGGTAAAAAGGAATGTTATTTAAGAGTATGATGGGTTGTTGTTTGGGTTATGGCTCTCCAAAGCAGTCGGGCATTATCTAGTATTTGTGAAGAATCAGCAAGACGACCTCAATACAGGTGGTACAGGTGGGAACCTACTCTATTGCTACCTCTCTTGGTGCCTATTTAGACCTCCACACTTCAGGGAGAGAAGATTCCAGCTACAAGCTGCTCTACATTGATTTAAACACCTGTGCAGGTGGGTGCAGTGCAAAAAAAGCCAAAGAGGGGGCAGCCACACCCCCATACAAATATTTAGGTCCCATTGCTGATTATGAGGTGGGCTTAAACAGTTTTGATCAAAAATGTGAACTAAGAACCTCACATTTTTTCATGTTTTCTAAGTAGCAGAAATGCTTTTCAAAAATTCCTGTGTTCTTTTTGATAGTATTGTGTTATTTTGATAGATTATGTATGTTACTGCAACACCATTGTGTACATATGCTCAGTTTAAAAAAAAATGTTTTGGGAATGTGCAGACCAAATATTGTTTTCTAGACCATTTGTATAGGAGAGTGACTGCCCCCTCTTTGGTTTCTTGTACTCCCCCCACCTGCACAGGTTTTAAATCAATACAGAGTAGCTTGTAGCTGGAATTTTCTCTCCCTGAAGTGTGGAGGTCTGAATAGGCACCAAGAGAGGTAGCAATAGAGTAGGTTCCCACCTGTATTGAGGTCCCATTGCTGATTGGGAGGTGGGCTTAAACAGTTTTGATCAAAAATGTGAACTTAGAACCTCAAAATTATTCATGTATTCTAAGTTGCAGAAATGCTTTTCCAAAAATACCTATCTTCTTTTTGATAGTTTTTTAGTGAAAGAAGATAGGTATCTCATCAGAGCTTCACCTGAGCAAGCCAATTAGTAGTTTTCCTGTCTTGCTCTACATCTCTGATACTGCTAGCAGTGACAGGACACATATTCTACATGTCAAGTGGCTGCCAGCAGAACAGAGGCAATATATTCTACTGTATTTCTATAGAGTGAGATGAGTTGCTTGCCTTTCCTTTGAGTCCTCCTATATATACCTCCAAAAGAAAGTTACTGGCACTTAACAGTGCTGGTACACATTTAATATTAGCACCGCCCTCCCGGTAAAAATAACTGCTGATCGGGTGCTATATTGTCTAGGTGCTAAACCTAACCATACCCCTTAATGGTAGCAGTATCCCCTCATGGCAGTGGCCTCTTTCAGCAGAATAATGCCTTCCGCCATACTAAAAAAAATCTACAAGAATGGTTTGTGAAACATAACAAATGGTTCAAGTTGTTGATTGAACCTTTAAATTTCACAAATCAAGCATTTTTGGGGATGTATAGTACTTGCAAAACAAGTCCAAGTGGAGGCGCTACTTGTAAATTACAGGCTTTAAAGCATCTTTTACTAAGGTCTTGGTGCCAGATACCACAGAACATCTTTAGAGCTTTTGTGGATTCCATGGCTCAAAAGGTCATAGCTGATTTGGAGACAAGAGGGGGGCTTCCTCAATGTAAGGCAGGTGTTTTAAAAGTTATGGTTGATTGGCATGTATAACGTACATACTATTAGATATAAACATGTGGGGCACTATAGTGACCCTGTGAGCTATTATACAGGCTCTTTGCACATGGCTTTGAGCTGTACATGAGACCTAATACATACTTGTTTTGCCAACTCTTTGTGGGGTCGCATACGGCTTTAAAGAAGGCAACATCCAAGGCTTTATTTACTTTATTATATGAAGAATTCAATGATTACATAAAACTACAAGAAGATAGTGTGATATTGTATATACTTTTGCATAATATAGATTATAAAGACAAGGCACGCATAATATGGATTACAAATACTTACATCACATCTATATATGGGTCAACGCTTCATCAGGAACCTTATAAGCATCATCAGTCGGCATCAGCTGGTAAACACAGGCCAGCGAAGATAGAGAGATAATCCTGAAGATCAACACCATGCACGGGTGCCCCCATATACAGGTCCAAGCTCCACCAGGAATCTTATCAGCATCATCTATCTGTAACATCAGCTGGGAAAAGCAGCCAGTGAAGATAGAGAGATAAACCTGGGATCCACACTGTGGCGGCGAGGCATCCCTCTATAGCCCACAGGTCCAGCTACTTCTAACTTCGCAGCAAACTTTCTCAGCTTATATCTTACTGCATATCTTACTTGCCTGCATAGCCAAGTGTTACGCAAGCTGACAGATCAGTACTTTTCCAGTATAAGGCCTCCCTCCTCCGAATGGCCAGTTCTTAAGAGGTTAACCTGGCGCTGGAAAAAACCCATGACTTAATGCTGAACACCCCCGAGCCATGAACACCTGGGTTCCCATGGTCAGTCTCTAACCGTGCTGGGTAGTATTATCTCAGTTAAAGCGTTCCCAAAACAACGATAACAACCCTCTGTGTCAATATGCACTGCTTCTCAGTACACATCTACAAGAAGTTAGAAAATTTACAGCTTAAGATCTATTATTCTTAAAGAGATACTGACAATATGGATTCTGGATGGTCAATAAATCTCTTAGCACTACAATACTCTAATACTTGATGCCTAAATATAAGATACTGAAGAACAATATAAGGTGCCAAGACCTCTGGTAGTAGGGTGCTTTCATGTGTTTCAGATTAATTGAAATTTTGCCATTTTTTTATACACATAAGTGTATTGCATCTCTAAATTGTTTGTAGCTGTAATATGTCAGTCATATGTTATGTTGGTGAGACTCCTAGCATTGGTCAGCATGCAATTTAAATATTTTATGTTTTTTATTCCTTTACCCTGTTTACCCTGTTTTTAACTATTGTTACACCATCTCACTCCATTCCACCCCCTGTTTTATTACTCATCCCAGCTCTCTATCGTCACTATCTTGCACGCTATATGTGTATTTGCTCTTCCCGCCCCTGTCCCCACCATCTCTAGTTTAAATATTCCTCCAGCTTTCTGGCCATTTTGTCCCTCAATAGAGCTGCACCCTCTCCATTTAGGTGCAGCCCGTCCCTAGCATAGAGTCTGTAGCCAAGACAGAAGTCAGCCCAGTTCTCCAAAAATCCAAATCCCCAACTACAAACACCTGTCTAGCCTTCCCTGCACTCCTATCCCCCATCTTACTGGAGCAGACAGGGGTCTTACTGCAGCAGCGCTATTTCTGAGCTGACATTCACCTCATCTGCCAATCTTGCAAATTTGTTGGGGTGTGCCAGTTCAGGACTAGCCTCATTAACACTTTTCCTTCTACCCTTCTTTCTGACTGTTACCCAGCTAGCTGCCTCATGTCCCTGAACCTCCATGCTGCCACCATCCTCACCAGCATCTACCCCTGTGAGTGCTTGCTCTGTGAGCAGCAGACTCGCTTCCAAGTTGGCAATGGATCTCAATGTTGCCACTTGCTCATTTAGATCCAGGACCAAGGCTTCTAAATGTGCGTTGTGCACACATCTTGCACAGCAGTATGCCCCCTCGAACTGTTGTTCAAAGATTGCATACATGTCGCCTTTAGTCTCTAATTTCATATGCAATCCAACAAAACAAAAAATACGGCATGCAATACTTCTAGGGTAGAACATCTGTATAGTGTTGTACAAAAGGCACTATACAGTCGTAGTATAGAGATGTATGGACTCAATGTACCTGCATACAACCTCGTGCACACAGGTCCCCTGGTGTTGTTGCCTCATTTGTATTATTTCTATTCCTACTGGTTGTTGATGCCATTTTGTTTTTGGATGTGCCTATTTGATGTCTGTCTATGATCATTTCTTTCCCGTTGCCTGAAGTATTTATTTAGTCACCACACAGAGTAACTATCAGCAGATGTAATTATTACTGAACAATTACTTAGGTCACAGGTGCAAACTGCCGGCCCTCCAGCTGTTGGGAAACTACAACTCCCATCATGCATTTGTATAATATATAACAGTGGGCATGATGGGAGTTGTAGTTTCCCAACAGCTGGAGGGCTGGCAATTTGACACCCCTGACTTAGGTCTAAATAAGGTTTCGTTTCTTGCACCGGAATTCTGCTTTATTGCATTTGAATGACAACTGCCGTTCAGGTCGGACTTTTTCCATCCACAGTGCAATTGTAGCAATATATAACATTTCTTTTAAAATATATATGCAGTTCTAAAATTGCTAGAAAGATATAAGTATATTTCAGATTTGCCTGCTATGTCTCAATTTGATTTTGATCTCCTATTAAGTTAGACAGAGGTGAAATGACGCACTATGTAAAAATAGCCGTCTTTGTATTATACTTCTATTATTTCCATTGCATTCTTTGAAAATGTGTCACTTCGTTATACTCCATGCGTCTCCTGTGATTTTAGATCCCATAGGCGTGGATAACATTCATCCAGTTTGGTGGTCCCACCTGCATGGTGGAATTCCAATATTTTATATACTCAGTTCACTGGTGCCATTGTGCATGTGCAAGCACCGCTGCCATGCTGTCATAGAAGGAACTGTGGGTAAGATCTGGTGAGACAGTGTCATGTCACTACAGACAAGATGGAAGAGAAGCACCATGTTGACACCATACGCATTTCTAATATGACGTGAATTTATCATACAAAAACTGACCATGAGACTCATGTGCAGTAGAGTATGAGGTCTGATTTACTTTAGCTCTGTTTTACCTAATGGGAAAAGTGCTTTAAAAAACGAAAATGATAAGCCATGATAATTAATAAATGTAATAATATCAATAACCTATATATGGTGTCAATGTATTGAGCATGGCACTGTAAAGTTGCTGTGATCATATGTCTATTCATTCAAGCCGTTCAGGTGTACATAATGAAACTATATGGCTTATTTCATCAAGACATCCTCTTTTTCCAATACATCTTGTTCAGTTCACTGTGGTTCTGGCCATAACAACCCTCAGCAAATAACTGGGGTGAGTTTTATCTGATAAAAAGCCACTGAAGGAGTAATGTGATATTAAAGTGGTGCTCCCACCATAGACTTTGATAGCATATTGATAAGATATTTCCATTAAAGTCTGATAGGTTGCATCTTTCTCAGCTCAGTATATAGAGAGCCCCTCACGCAACTCTCCATTCTGTTCTATGGGAGTTCTGAGTACAGTCGAACACACCACTGAACTATATTCAGAACTCCCATAGAACAGAATAGAGAGTTCTGTATAGGCACAATCAGCTCTACAGTCAGAGCCAACACTTTCAGGGTACCGTTCCAGAGACAGGTGCATGTCTCAGAGATGGGACCCACACTTATGAGACTTTGATGACATGCCCTATTGATATGGCAACAAAGTCTATGGTGGGATGTTCCTATGTATAGATAGTTTCACATAGGTGTTCGAGTGGGTGATATCTTATTGATCTTAAACGGCATATGATAAGAATTGTCTTATTCAGAAAACCCTTTGACCTGTAAAAGGGTATACCAATATCAGACAATTATAGCATACGGTATATACAGGATATGTCACAAATGTGTGATAGGTGTAGGTCCCACCTTCTCTGTTCTGTGCAGCCATGGCGCAGAGAAGGACATGAAGGTAAGGAGACCCTGTCCTATCACCTCTGGTACCCACACCTGTTAGACATTCATGGTATATAATGTCAATATGCCATAACTGTTCTAGGATAGGAATATGCCTTTAAACACTAGACTATTTTGAGTTTTTCAGCTGCGCCTTCCAAAAGCCATATATTTTGATCTGTTCTGCAGACATACCAATATTTCTGGAGGAATAAGCTGTATTTTTTTTAATGATACCTTTTAATGTACCATATATTGTATAGTAGAACCAAAAATAAATTCTTTGTGGGGTATAATTGAAAACAAAAGCAACTGAGCAATTTTTCTGGTGGGAGTTCATTTTTACGATGTTTAGCATACAGTAAAAATGAGATAATAATAATAATAATCTTTATTTATATAGCGCCAACATATTCCGCAGCGCTTTACAAATTCGAGGATAAACATACAGACATTACACATTAAGAGTACTTACAGATGAGACACAGGGTGTGAGGGCCCTGCCCGTGAGAGCTTACAATCTATTAGGGTGTATGGGTGAAACATACGGTAAGAAGTGCCAAGTTTACAATGGTCCAGCAATGTTTCATAAATAGGGGGTGATTTACATGAAAAATTGATGAACCGCAATTCAGATATGTATAACTGGGGCTGTACAAGATTTCTTACGTCGTTAGAGCCTAAAAACCTGATATATGAACTATCCTACACCAAAATCTGGCAACACTTTTGTATGAGTCAATTCTATAAGGGTGTGGCACACCACATTCATATAGAGCACCATATTTATGAATGTTTCACAACAAAGGGCGACATGTATTAACGTGGCTGCGCCAGACATCTGGCGTCTTTTCAGCCCAATATCAGGCGCAGCCCCATTCATACATTTTTAAATCTCCCACACGCCACACCTGAGCGCATTACATAGTGTCTGCGGCGCTTTGTAATGCGCCCGATCTGCTGGGGGGGGTGAGTGACTAGAACCGTAGCAAAGCTACATATTTGTAGCTTCGCTACGCCATTTCTGGGCACATTACTGCTGGAACAGGTAGAGCACTTTCAAAGTGGTATATCTGATCCAGAACTGTTGCCCGAGCGCTACAATGCACCTGATTTGTGACCCACTGTAGAGCGGGTTTATAAATCAGGCGCATTCTATGCCATTAATATGCGCATGAAATTTGGGGCCAAATTTCATGCATGATGCCCAAAATGTGTCATGAAATTGTTGTACCAATCCATACCAATCTCATAGTGGCGAGGCTGAGACAAATTGTGCTGTACTCACTCTGTGCACTACGTTTTGGCACATAAATGTGTCTCGCAAGGACACACATTTATAAAGTGCTGTGAAACGCTTTCATACATAATGACGAATGCTACACTAAATTACTGAGAAGTACGACTGGCGAGGTGCACCACTTTCCATACATGTCCTCCTATGTATGACATTGACTTAATAAACAAAAAATTCAGCATAGTCTACCACATTAAAAAAAAGTAAAACATACATGTTAGATAAGACTAAACAAACATTCATGTTAGAAAATAATGCATAAAACAGAAAAATTAAAAATAGGTATAAATGTAAAAAAAAAAGTTTAAAAGAAAAATTCAACACATAGAATCCAAAAACTTAAAACCAAGAATGTCTGCAGCATTCAATCAGCAAGCCGTTCCTTCAGGACTGCACAGCAATAAATGTAAGGCTAAAAGGATTTAATTACCTGACCTTGGCTAAGCCTGGTATAAAAATAAACAATTAATGTACAGTAAGTGACTTTTTCCCTTCAGGGCTCTTGGAATTTCAATTTAAGAAATGACAAGAATTTTAGAGCACACCCTGGTAGCTGTTTCTGATGTTCGGAGTATTATACCCAGGGGGTTTTGATTCAGCTTGTGTTACTGTTATGATTTCTCTACGCCCCTTGAAACTTGCTATGTCATTAAGAAACAGAACCACTCTCCCTCTATGATTGATAACAGAAGAAGGGAGTGACTGTGACAGCAAGGAAATTGAAGGTGTGGGGAGCATAGACAAGCCTTTTAATGGCTTCCACTATTCACTTGCCCCCCTGCTAAAGGTGTTAACACCACACAATGCAACTTTTTTTTTTTACAAAAACATCAACATTGAAATGTCGGGCCAAAAAAATCATTTAAATTGTATTCTTGGCAGCAGTTCACGATTTAAAATGTTCTCTAATAGGGTCCTGCCAAGAACATCTGCCTTAAGCTCGGCTGAGATTGATTGGTCGCCCTTCCGAAAAGGAATTCCTGCTTCCTTTCCTTTCACACACTGGTTCTGAGTGCTTATCAGTAGATCTACAGAAAGAGAGAGGCAGCAAAGATAACTGTGATTGTGAAAACAGGCAGTTGTCACACCCCTGAACCCTGCAGGAAACCCATTCTGCTCTATGACATGTAAAACAATATTCAGTTTACAGATGTCTGGTTTATTTTATCTTTTGTGACCTCTCTTTCAGCCACCACAAGGCTTATCATTAATGAGGACTCTATGTACATACATATGGCGGTTGTTAATAAGCATTTGGGGCCACATGTATGAAAACTATCTGTCTAGGTCTAAAACTTACTTTGTTGCTCATAGCAACTAATCAGAGCTCCTCTTTCATTTCTTATATTGTCTGGAAAAATTAAAGGGGCGCTGTGATTGGTTGCTATGCGCAAAAAAAGTGAGTTTTAGACCTAGACAGATAGTTTTCATACATGTGTCCCTTGGTGTGCATCAGGGACTTTATGGGGTTGTCCACTTTTTTTCTCTTATTCAAAGTTTGATTGAAAAAGATAATCAAACAACATCATGCAGAAATGTATATAAATGTATATAAAGTCAATGAAATAAGGAAGATAAACATACAATAGGGGCCATGTAGATGTAAGACTTTCCTTGTTGCCCATGTAGTGAGCAGGAGTTGGTGATACAACACACTACTAAGGATCAATGTTTTTGATGATGTTTATTAATAATTCTGCTGTTAATTCTTCTAGAAATGATCTCTACTTTACCCTTGTATTTAGCTAACATCTTGTACCTGTCTGCAGTCCATGCCAAATCACCAACTAATGGCGGGAATCACCATGACAACACCTAGAGTGGGGTAGAGTTAGTCTATATAAGCTAGGTAAATTTAGTTTCTGGGTCTCTCTCCTGGAGAGCTGGGTCTCTCTCCCCACTGGGGAGTAATCTCTCTCCACTGGAGGGTTCTCCCCCAATGATTTCCACCTTTGGGTTATCAGTGTCACATGCAACTATCAGAGAAGTGATCCATCATGCTATCCTGACATAGGCTGTGCTCAGGGGCGTAACTACCGGGGTAGCAGTTGCTATGGGGTCCCTTCGCTTAGGGGGGGCCCCGGGGCAGCTGCTACCGCGTCCGCTACCCCGGTAATGCCACTCCTGGGCCCGCCGGCAGTGAACTTAACCGTTGACTGCCCCGGGGCGAGAGCTGCGGGGCCCGGCGCATCCTCCCTCTGAACGCCCGGACCCCCCGGCCCGAGCGTTCAGAGGCAGCGCTGGCTGGAGCTAGCAGAACGGAGCGCCGATCGCTCCGCTCTGCTACTTCCCCCTGCCGGCGCTCTGTGGTCATATGGGCGCGCGCAGTGACGTCACATCACCAGTCGCCGCACCGCCGCTGATGCGCAGAGGCTGCAGGGAGAGCAGCAGACCGGAGCGAGCGGTGCATCGGGGGAGCGTGGACCGAGGTAAGTAAGTGATTTCTTATTTTACCTACCCCATATGCCTACCTATACCCCCATATGACTGCCTATTACCCCCCATATGCCTGCCTATACCCCCATATGCCTGCCTATACCCCCATATGCCTGCCTATACCCCCCTATGCCTGCCTATACCCCCCATATGCCTGCCTATACCCCCATATGCCTGCCTAAACCCCCCATATGCCTACCTATACCCCACCATATGCCTGCCTATACCCCTCATATGCCTGCCTATACCCCCCATATGCCTGCCTATACCCCCCATATGCCTGCCTATACCCCTCATATGCCTGCCTATACCCCCCATTATGCCTGCCTAAACCCCCCATATGCCTGGCTATAACCCCCCATATGCCTGCCTATACTCCCCATATGCCTGCCTATACCCCCCATATGCCTGCCTATTCTCTCATATGCCTGCCTATACCCCCCATATGCCTGCCTATTCCCCCATATGCCTGCCTATACCCCCCATATGCCTACCCAAACCTCCCCCCATATGCCTGCCTATACCCCCATATGCCTGCCTATAACCCCCCATATGCCTGCCTATAACCCCCCATATGCCTGCCTATACCCCCATATGCCTGCCTATACCCCCCATATTCCTGCCTATACCCCCCATATGCCTACCTATACCCCCCATATGCCTACCTATACCCCCCATATGCCTGCCTATACCCCCCATATGCCTGCCTATACCCCCATATGCCTGCCTATACCCCCATATGCCTACCTATACCCCCCATATGCCTGCCTATACCACCCCATATGCCTGCCTATACCCCCAAATGCCTGCCTATACACCCCCAAATGCCTGCCTATACCCCCCCCATATGCCTGCCTATACACCCCCCATATGCCTGCCTATACCCCCCATATGCCTGCCTATACCCCCCATATGCCTGCCTATACTCCCCATATGCCTGCCTATACCCCCCATATGCCTGCCTATTCTCTCATATGCCTGCCTATACCCCCCATATGCCTACCTATACCCCCCATATGCCTGCCTATACCCCCATATGCCTGCCTATACCCCCCATATGCCTACCTAAACCCCACATATGCCTGCCTATAACCCCCCAATTATGCCTGCCTATACCCCCCATATGCCTGCCTATACCCCCCATATGCCTGCCTATAACCCCCATATGCCTGCCTATAACTCCCATATGCCTGCCTTTACCCCCCATATGCCTGCCTATACCCCCTCCCATATGCCTGCCTATAACCCCCCATATGCCCACCATATACCCCCCATATGCCTGCCTATACCACCCCATATGCTTGCCTATACTCCCCCAAAAGCCTGCCTATACACCCCCATATGCCTGCCTATACACCCCCATATGCCTGCCTATACACCCCCATATGCCTGCCTATACCCCCATATGCCTGCCTATACCCCCTCATATGCCTGCCTATACCCCCCATATGCCTGCCGTATACCCTCAAAAGCCTGCCTGTATACCCCCACAAGCCTGCCTGTCTACTTATATGGGGCCCCTTTAGCTACCTAAACCCTACCTATATGGCCCCTATAGCCCACCTAACCCTGTCTCCCTGTATGGCGTCCCTATAAGCTACCTAAACCCCTGCCTGCCTATATGGGCACTCTATTGGCTACCATAAACCTTGCCTATTTGGGCCCCATATATCCTATCTAAACCCTGCCTGCCTAAATGGACCCCATATAGCCAGGGGGGCAGGTGCTGGAAAAGTCAGGAATTCTAAGATATTTATGTCTAAATCTGCAGGGACAAGTGGTCGGCAGATGTCATCATGAAGGTCTGGACCGAATGCAGAACAAAAGAGAAAGTCAATGACTGGTCAGAGAAACGTCACCTGTGAGTCACAAGATGTAACTACACTGTAATCACTTATAATGTCTGCACAGGCTGTGTACTCACTGCTATCTACCACTATATGGTCACTGTATGAGGTAAATATAACAGTCTGCAGAGCCTGTGTACACTGGTGTCTACCACTATATGGTCACTGTATGATGGTTATATACAGGCTGCAGAGCCTGTGTACACTGGTGTCTACCACTATATGGTCACTGTATGGAGGTAATATACAGTCTGCAGAGCCTGTGTACACTGGTATATACCACTATATGGTCACTATATTATTATATATTATTATTAGTAGACAGTATTGGTCTTTGTAGACTGATCAGTAATAGTGTAGGGGTATTATTCACTCACTATTTGGTGGTAATTTTGTGGTCGTGTTCTGGTGGTATAATCAAGTCCTTATGTAATAGCGTTATTGGTAATGCTGGTCTTAGTATAGTGGGATTTGCTTGGTAGCAGTATGATGGTGATATGTATGGTGAGGTATTTGCCCCTTGTATTATCTACATTATCTAACAGCATGTCCTGGTACATGGTCGTGGTCAGGGAGGTGGGCGAGAGGGAGGGCCCTCATCCAAAAGTTTGCTTTGGGGCCCTGGCTTCTATAGTTACGCCCCTGGCTGTGCTGCCTCTGGACTCAGAGCCCAGCTCAAATCTCTTATCTTCCTTGGCCACATGGGAGGGGATCAAGAAAGAGGTATCGCATAGACATAGGAATTCAGCTGCGCTGTGCAGGATACTTAGGTGATATCCCAGGCAGCAGGCCTTTAAGACATTCATGCAAAGGACTTTATTCAGGAACACAATTTGCATTAGCCTACGGAGTGGCTTGGACCAGAAGAACTGTGATGTAATATTTGAAGGCTGACCCCCTAAAAAATGGTATCCCAAATCTTCCCTGTGGAAGAAAAGAGGCCAAAGTTTGTTTTTGGGGGGGGAAAAGTAAAACCCTTTGCTAATAAACCTGTTTTTTCGGCCCCACAAAATCACGGGCACCTCCCACCACCAAACCCCGCGGACAGTTGGGGGGAAATCCAAACCCCGAGTTTGCCCATAGGGAACAAATACCACCAACATCTAAAGTGCAGACCCCCTCTTCTTTGGTGCCGAGAGGAGCATGAGAGGAAGGGGGAGGAAGTGTTTGGAAAACCGGGTGGATGAGAAAGGTTCTCGGGCCTGCCTTGCCAACCCCAATCTTTCCCCTCCCTCTGTTCCCTCTTTCCCCCGACATCCTATAGCAACCAATTACAGTTCCCCCTTTAAATTTTTAAAGAGCACTTTTAAAGAAAGTGGGTTTCTGATTGGTTTTTTAATGGGAAAACAAAAAATTTGGTCTTTACACCTAGATAGATTTTTTTTACATGTAAAAAACCCCCCAATAGCACCAATAGGATGTTCATACAATCCAAACATAATGATCAGGTTCCCAGAGGTAGTGTATAAGAAGGGAAATGAAAATAGAAATTAAATGAGATGTTAAAATAAGAGAAAAAATAGTGAGGAAGAGGGGGGGAGCCCCCGAGTTAGGTTTTTTTACTGCTAGGATAGAAATAAACAAAATTACAACAAAGTATAGCAAAGAACTCGGGCCCAAAAAACAAGATTGTAAAAGGCCCGTAGAAACTTTATTACAAGAAAGAGGCATAGAAACTATTGTGAGATCACATAAATGATCAGTAAATATGTGAGGAACAGAAAGTTACAGTAAATTTAGGCAGCATATCCATTGATTCTGATCTAAGTTCTTCCATTTGATGTAAATGGTGCATTTCCCAAATCCAATCAGAAATCATGGTGGTCTGAGTGGTTTCCCCAAAAACCTGGGAAATTTATTAGTTTTGCTCCCTTTATTGGGTTTTAGAATACGCCTTGAATTTTATAAACCCTGTTCTATGTGGGTCTAGATTTAGTGTTTTTTTAGTTTACTAAGGGGAAAATTTAGGTCAGGAAAACCATTTTTTAAAATTTGCTTACCTTTTCCCAGCAGTAATGAACCCCGTATTTGCTGTATGAAGCTATAAATGGGGTAGTTTCTTTTATGGCTCAGAGCCCCCGTTTCATTTTTTTGGCCTTTATAAAATAAAAGGGGGGGAGCCCTGTTTGGTTGCTATGGAAAAAAAAAAGTCTTAAAACCTAGACGTTTTATCATGTGCCCCTTTTTTTCCCAATCCCTTCTTTTTAAAAAAACTTTGGGCCCCTTTAGAAAAAAAAGGGGTACGGGTCCACATCCCTGTTTTAGAGGGCCCCCAATAGGCTAACTTATGTTTTTGAATATGGTGTCAGTCAGACCACCAATCATGTGTCATGTGTCCCTTGTTTTGTGGGTAACACTGCCCATGTAGTTATTATTAGTTTTGGGGGTTTTAATGCATTTTAGGGAAAACAAAAAAACCCTTTTTATACTTTTATTTCCCAAAATTGTTTTGCCCTTTCTAAAATTTCCATAGTCCCATAATATATAAAAACAATGAAAGATGAACAACCCATTGAAGGTGCCCCACATATGTGACCACTGGATGGAAGCTAAAAGCCCATTTATTGTTAACAGGATTTAGTTTTTTTTACCCTGGGTCCCCTAAAAACCCACTGATTGATGAGAAGTAAAAAAAAAAAAAAGGGGGGCGGCAGCAAGCACTAGGTCCTAGGGGTCCCCCAAGATTAGGGGTGGCCGAATTCTCAAAAATTCGGGTTCGGTCACTTCCCCAAATTTTCCCGAAAAAAATTTCTTTTGGGTTTCCGAATTACTTCCCCCACAAATCACGTAAAAAAACAGCAAATTTCCCAGGCTCCCCAGACCCTGCGGGGGTGCTGTAAAAATTTGGGGCCCCATGCTTTAAAAATATGCAGACGGAGTTTGGGTTTTGGGGTCTTCATACAATGTTGTGTTTTAGTAGGGAACGACATGACTGCCGCGCTTTAGAATCGTTCATTTATAAAACCCCCTGGGCACTTAGGGGGGCAAAACTGCCCAAAAAAACTGAGCAGGAACGTACCTAAAAGTAAATGGCGGGCAAAAGCTGGAAAAAAAAAAAATGGACCCTCGGGGGGCAACTTTTAAAAATGACAAAAGTGGGGAGGTGACGGGGCACCCAAAACAGATGGGGTTTCGGGCCCAGTGGCAAAGGGACATTCGGGAAAGGGGCCCCCCCAAAAACAGTACCAGGCCCCCGAGGGGCAAAAATGCCAAGTGTGGAGGTCACGGTGGCAAGCAGCATGAGGTAAGGCAGTGGCAAATAAAAAAATTTCTGGAGCTGGCAAAAAAGGAGGGGGGAAAAGAGTGGTAAAAGGGCCCACATTGTGGGGGGCACGGCGGGAGCAAAGCAGAAGCAAAAGGTCGACATTTGGAAAATTTGACACAGTTTTGGGGGGAAACGGCGGCAGCCACTTCAGCAGCTTTGTGGTCAGACAGTGGAAAAATTGAAATTTCTGGAGGTGGAAAAAAACGGAGTAGGCCACGGGTTTTGGAGGGCACGGCAGCAGCCCCGGCGCAGCATGAGGTCAGACGGTGGCACAATGACATTTGGAAGTGGCAAAACGTTCCCAGGCCAGAGTGGAACAATGACCAGTGTGGAGGCCCGGTGGCAGCAGCATGAGGTCAGGCAGTGGCAAAAATGAAAAATTCTGGGTGGAAAAAAAGGAGTGGGCCAAAAGAGTGGTACAAATGACACAGTGTGGAGGGCACGGCAGGAGCAACAGCAGCAGAAAAAGGTCAGACAGTGGCCTTTAAACACAGTGTGGAGGGCAGGGGGAAAGCGCCCATCGCGCATGAGGTCAGCATTTGGCAAAATTTGAAAAATTCTGGAGGTGGCAAAAAAGGAGTGGGCCCACAGTGTGGAGGGCACGGCAGCACCCGGGGGCAGCGCATGGGGGTCAGACAGGGGGCCAATGCACATTTTGTGGGGGGGCACGAAAGGAGTAAACAGCGCGCATGAGGTCAGAGAGGGGCCCACAATGACATTCTGCAGGTGGCAAAAATAGTATTAGGCCACAGAGGGGCCCACAAGGGACTGAGAGCGGGGGGCACGGCGGCAGCAGTTTTGGGGTCGGGCAGTGGCACAATGACAGAAAAGTGGGGTGATGACGGAGAAAACGAAATGAGGTCAGAGAGTGGAAACAATGCCCTTCGGGAAAGGGGGCCCAAACAGTACCGGCCCGCAAAAGTGGCACAAGGGACCACAGTGTGGATGTCAGGGGAAACAAACAGAAGCGCAGCATTTGACAAAGAGTGGCACAATGACAGAGTTTTGAGGTGGGGGGGAAAAATCCAGTCCCTGGTAAAGACGGTGGTAGGAAAGATGGAAAAAAATTTCAGAGATTTTTGGGGTTTAAGGCGGGTGGCGGCATCAGAATAGGGGGTTTTGAGGCGGGTAGTTTGACCCGGGACTGACCCCTATGGCATTGGTGGGGTGGAAATCCGGGCCGACCCAACCCGGATTCTTCTTACAAAGGTCGGGCCTTAAACATTTCCGGGGGGAAAAGGGGTTTTCTCCTTGGGGGTAAACGAGGGGGGGGGGGCCCCCCCCGCACTGAACACCCGCTTTTGATCCCCAAAACAAAGGGCCCGGGCAGGACGGGCTTTTTTCCAACTGAAAACCCTCGAAAGTTGGGGCCCACACATCCATTTTGGGCTCCCCCAAATTTAGTCCAGGGGTTCTTCAAAATGGGGGGGGCAGGTGGGGGTCCAAGTAGGCCACAACCTGTTGGTTCGGGGAAATTGCTCCATGTTGCTGCTTTTGCTGTGGTAAATCCCCTCCCTCACTAGGGGGTGAAGAAGCTGCTTTTTTTGATTTCCGATTTAGGTTATGTGATGAGTGGTACTGCTCCTACCCCCCCCTTTTCCCCCAGAAGCCGCGGGCAGTAGTACGTGAAGGGGTGAGGAACCCCCCGGTCGCCCTGTCAGGGGAGGGACGATGCCGCACAAGGCAGGGGCCAACTGATTACGGAGGATTTCCCTTTTAGTTTTGAGTTTTTTTTTCTTCCCTCTCAATAGGGGGAAAAAGGCTCCCTTTTTGGGGCCCGGTAGGGAGGGTCCAAAAAGGGGGGAAAGAGCCAGAAGTCATCCCCCCTCCCGGGTTTGTGATTATTCGGCTGTACTAGCCAGGCAAAAGCATGCTGCGGGACATTGCAAAAGTGACTCCGGGGGGCCCTCCCCTCCCTCCATTTCCACTGTATACTGCCCCCGGTGTTTGGGGAGTCATCTCCCTTTTCTTCCTTTTTCCCCCCCTTTCCCCCCCCTCCAGCTGCTCCTGCCCCTCCTTTTTGGGGCCCCTGGGTAAAAAAAACCCCAATCTTTCACCGGGAAAATTTGTTCTGCTCCAAGGGCCTCCTCCCCCTCCCCTCCATTTCGTCCCCCCCGGACTCATGGGGCCCAGGATGTAGTCGCCCTTCTCCAGTCCCCTCCCCAGACAGATTTTTCAGCATCGGTTCAGGACATGAAGCATTTGAAGGGACGTTATTCATCCGTATTTCCTGGCGACTGACAAAAAAGTGGCCTCCTTCAAAAGGCCTCAAAAAGGGGCGGTGTCACGTTGGGGTGCCACTGGCTGACATAAAGTTAAAACGGGGGAGTTTCTGTCGGGCCTGGAAATCATAAAAAAAATCGTTTTTTGGCCTTTCTCTTTCATACAGTGGGGCCAACATGGGCGGCTGGAATTCAGCGGGGGGAAAACATCGCATATCAGAGCGTTTTGGGGGGAGGCCGTTCTGCCGCTGCAACCAAAGGAGGGGTTCCTGGTTTGTACGAAGGGAAATAAAAAGTGCTTTGCACGTTTCGGGCCCATTTTCAGAATTCTGAAGATCGGGGGAAGGGACTTCAGGAACCTTTTTAAAACCAAATTGCCCGGGTTGCGCCATGCGGGGCATGGCCCATCCCCCTGGGTTTGCAGCGGGGAAAACCGGGTTTCCTCCCTTGGGCCCGGGTTCCCCATGGTTCCGATTTGCATTTGGCGCGGAAAAAGCCAACATCATTTCTTGTTTGCATGACGCGGGCAGTTCCTCCCGTGTGCTTCGTTCGCCAAAGGCAAGCTAGGGGTGAAACTGCGTGACCCCGGGCTTTTTTTGGCCCTACACATGTGGTATGATGGGCAGTATTGTGGAGGCTGAGTTTGGTGGTGGTGGTGGAGGAGGAGGAGGGGGGAACTTGGCGAGGGCGCATTTTTTTGACAAGTGGGGGGGGAAAAGCGGCGTCTTGCCCAAGTTTTTTGGGTCCCTGGGCGGGAAAAAGCACATTCCCCCCAGTGGGCCGAAAAGGGAAATGTACTGGCCCGGGCCCGTTTTTCGCCCCAAACGTCCGCGCGGGCCGTTTTACCTTGGAACAAACCGATAAGTAAAGGACTGCCCCACTTTTTTGTTAAAACATTTTTTATGAAGTGCTGGTATGCCTTTTTGGAAAAGAAATTACGGCTTGGAACTCCCCAAATCTCGGCTGGGCACAAGAAATTATTTCTTGAATGGGCGGTCCACTTTTGGGGAAAGGGAGGGCTGCGTCCCAACAACTTGGACAGGAGCAGGGTCAGTGCTGCCCCTTAGGTTTTTTTTGGTTGGCGCATATGTTTTTCTTTTACTTTTCGCCTCTTTTGAACGACTGCTGGCCCCATGAGTAGCGAGGAGCAGGAGCTCTGGCCGGGAGGGGGATGAAAAAAGGAAACAGCTGCCTTTGCAGGGGTGGAAAAAGCCTTGGGGGCTGAAATGGCAGGGCGTCCCACGGGGCCGCTGTGCTGCTCCCGCGGCGGATGGACCCCCAACTGAGCCATTTTTTCTCCCAGGCCCCCGGAGGTGACGCTGCATGTGTTGGCAGGGCCGTTGTGCCAACTTTTAGCTCCCGGGCCCACGCTTCACTTTTTGCCCACAGATTCTACATATCCCCTTATTCGGCCCCTCCGGTGTCTTAGCAAAAAAACTGCCAAAAAGCGAGTAGCTGTTTTTCCGGGAAAAACGCTCCGCACTGAGTGACTACTGCCCCCGCTGCCCGCTGAGGCCCTTTTGTGCCGCTACTGTTTTGGGACCTGCAAGCGGGTTTTTTTACCCGTGGCCGCTTGGCTCCCGACCTCACACTGCGGGCTACCCTGCTGATCACGGGGCCCCAAAAACCCACTTGCTGGCTGCGCCCCTGCCTGACGCGAAAAATGACGCCTTTTCCTTTACGATGATGAAGCCCTTGCTTCACCCGGCCCCAAATGCGGTCGGGGTACATCTTTATCTATTTTTGTTTCATCGTCACTACTGTCCTCATCACCCGGGCTTGGTAAGCCCAGGCTGAAACCCCTCACCCCATGGGCCCCCCATGCCACCCCCCATATTATCCCTTTTCCCCCTATGCAAGAAGCGGGGGTTTTTGGCCCCCCTTTTTTCGCTGCCAAGTGCTGCTTTACTGCCCCCCTCAAAAATTTTTCATCCTCCCCTTTATAGTGGCGCTGAAACCCAGACCCCTTTGTTGAAACCCGGGGTGGGGGAACTGGTTGGGGCAGAGGCGGGCCCGGGGGGAAGGTGAGGGCCGTGACCCGCTTTCCCCGGGGCCCTGCCAAATAAGTGTTGTGGGCTGAGGTTCCCCCCCGGGGCTCTTGGCTGGGGTTGTCAGGTTTTCATCTGGGGGGGAAGAGGATGACCTTGTCAAAACCCTTTAAGAAAAACCCCTTGGGGTTTCTGAACAAAACACGGCCCCTAGATGACAAACGGCTGTTGTGGCCTCACCGAGTGGGCCCCTGTGCGACGCCCCTTGCTGTGGGTGCGACCTGGGCCCCTTTCAGAATTGTTTGTGCCACGCCCCTCGCAGTTGCGAGCCCGCCCCTTCTGTCTGACATTCTGTTTTTTTTAAAATGTACAACCTGTTTGTGAAACTTCTGATAGTTTAAAAAAAAACAACCCCGTTTTTTACTCCTTAAAGAAAACCCGTACAAGTTGGGTAAAACCCTTTGGGTTTAAATTGCGCTCCACAAATGGCCCGGAAAAAATTTTCTTTTAGTGTCGTTTACAAGCCTTTTGTGTTTTTTCTAAATGTAAAAGGGACAAAAGGTTTTTTTAACCTTCGTTGTGGGAAATTTTGCTACAAGAAAAAAAGGTTAAAATTAAAAATTTTGGTGTTTAAAAAGGGGGGGGGGGGGTTTTTTTTTTGTCAGCCAGCAGCAAAACAACGCTTTAAATTTAAACCTGGATGTAAATTTCGCAAAAGAATTGAGCCACCACCAAAAAAAAATAGCTTTGTAGCGTGTACAATGGTGTTTTTTCTACGCCCCCACAAAAAGGAAAAATTGTAATTAAAAATTTTCTTGTGAAATTAGGCTACCCAAAAAAAAAAAATTTTATTTTTGGCGGTTTAAAAAGCGGTTTATTTTTTTCAGCACACCCGCAAAAAAACGCTTATTTTAACCCCCGGTTTTTAAATTTCGCAATTGAATTTGGGCCCCCACAAATTTGTGCTTTGTAGCGTGTTACAATTTGGGTATTTTTACGCCCCACAACAAGAGATAAAATTGTAATTAAAACCCTTTTCTTGGGAATTAGGCTACCCAAAAAAAAAAAATTTTTATTTGGCGTTGAAAAAGTGGGTTTTTTTTTGGGCAGCACAAACCCCAAAAAAAACGCTTAATTAACACCAGGATGTAAATTTTAGCAAAAAGAATTGAGCCACCACAAACTAGTAGCTTTGTAGGTTTTTACAATGGCGTATTTTTACGCCACAACAAAAAAAGATTTAAAATTTTAAATTTAAACCCTTTCTTGTGAATTAGGCTAACCAAAAAAAAAATTTTTTTATTTTGGCGTTTAAAAAGACGGTTTTATTTTTTTCAGGGACCCAGCAAAACAACGCTTAAATTAAAACCCCGGATGTAAAATTTCGCAATTGAATTGGGGCCACCACAAACTAGTAGTTTGTTGCGTGTTACAATGGTTTTTTCCGCCACACAACAAAAGATAAAATTGGGAATTAAAACCCTTTTCTTGTAATTTGGTTTCCAAAAAAAAAAAAATTTTTTGGCGTTGAAATGGGGGTTTATTTTTGTTTTGCCCCCAGCAAAAAAACGCTTAATTAAAAAATGGATGTAAATTTCGCAAAAAGAAATTTAGCAGCCAAAAATTTTAAGTGGGTTTTTTTAAATTTTAAAAACGGGTGTTCTTTAAATGAATACAAACAGGGGAAAATGGGTTAGATCCCACTTGGATATTGAATTTTATATGCAGCTGCAGTGGGAACCACACTGGATTTCAGATCCAAAAACCCAAAAAAACACAAATAGAACATTCAGAGAACAGTCTCTGGACAAGCTGAAAACACCCCCACAAAAAAACGCTGTGTAAAAATCAAATTTTCAGAAAAGGGTTTTCACCCGCAGCAGCACCTTCCCCGTCGTACATGAGGGAGTGTGAGTCCCGCGGCGCGCTCGGTTTTATTAAAAGTGCGGGGAGTCCCGGGAACCCGCCGGTCTCCCGATTGGCTTCTTTTGCACTTTTATGAAAGGGTATTTCCCTTTTTTCCCCCCAGAGTGGGTTTGCCCAAAGTTTAAAGCCATGTGTCGCAGCCTTTTTATTCAATCAAAAGCACAATTCGGTTTTTCCCGAAGTTTCCCCAAAATTCGACTTCGTTCCGAACCGGGAAATTTTCCTTTAAATTCTAAACGAATTCCAAATTCGTTAAAAAAATCGATTCGCCCCCTCTCTACTCCAGATGAAAGGGAAAAAGTGATGGGTTGAGGGCCTTTTTTGGCAAGTGGTCCATAGTAACTTTTCACTATGGATCTACAATTTTTACCGTCATTTGGGGGCAGCGTTTTTAATTTAGATTTAAAAAAATAGGTGAAGAAAATTTTCAATTAAAAATGTCTTCAAAACTGCTTTGATATTTCCATAACAAGAAAACCATTGCTCTAGCAAAGATGAAAGGCTTGACCTGATTGCAGAAATGATCCCTTCATTTTTTTGTTTTTCCCCCCTTTTTCCTAAATGATAGGAAAACCCAGGTGTAGAATTCAGCAGCCGACTGATGTGATGTGGTTTAGTGGTAACAAGCGACTATGACTCGCGTCTTACTGATGTCAGTCAAAATCACCCCCAAACCTTTTTAAAATATTTTTTTTCTCAACAGAACTTTATTTCACAGTTTTAGAACAATAAAACTTCCATAAAAAGTTCAGTAACTTTGTAAATAGATTTTCCTATGTTTTATAGGCCCTGAGTCACAACTTGTATTATATCAAAGGTTGCGCAAAAATTTCTGGTTTTGGGAAATGGGAAATCAACAATCTGGTCATCAGAGACTTCTCTAATCCAGGAGGACAGTTAGGTTCTTTTCCTATATCATATTATTGAACTAGGTATAAAGACTACACATCCCAGCATTCAAATCACCTGAGCAAGCTCTGTGCAGGTATAGCCCAGAACGATGCTAATTTTCAGTGTAAAGGGCAAAAATAATAACATCTGAATAAAATTTGCCCCAAAATTTGAGAGCACTGAGGAAATGTGGGCATGGTCTCCAAGGAGATGTAGTTTTAATCAGTTTTTTAAAGATGCTATCAGCTTTGGACAATATCTACTTGTTAGAAGGTTCCTTTGAAAATAAGCAGATAAAACATTCCTTCACGTGCCGGTAGCCTCAGCAATCAGCTGTAATCTGTAGGGAAACATGGCGTTTTTAGTTTAATTTCCCCGCAGCCAACCCGGGGGGTGAGGCATTACAAAAAGGGTTTCTTTTAAATGAATGGGTTACATAGTAACATATTTCCATAGTTTGTAAGGCTGAAAAAAGATGTTAAACCCTTTAAACCCATCGTGTATATTTATGCCCCGGGAAGAATAAAACCCCCCCAAAGGGTTTAGCCAATTGTCTCATTTTAGGGAAAATAATCCCTTTGCGACTTCAATCTGGCTTTAGAATAAATTTTTTGGATCCCCCGACCTTCTCCAGAGTTGGTCTCTATTTAATTGGGAAAATTGTTAAATCTAGAAAGTATCTTGTAACGCTGGGTTGTGGAAAACTGCTGTACCACTGTTTGGCCATGGTGTTAAAACCCCCACCCGGGGGCGAGTCTAAGGCCTCATTCCCACGGGTTTTTTTTGCCGGGATTGGCGCCGTATGGCACCGGATTTTTCGCTGCCCAAAACGGCGCCAATCCCTCGGGGGTAATTACGGTAACCAATGCTCTCATAGAGAACGTGGATTCCCTCGCTTCTCCCCGCTCGGCGAAACCCCCGCGGGGGGGGAAAAGTGACATGACATTATTTACGGGGGGTACGCGCCGTAAAAAAAAGGGATTGTCTTTTTGGGGGGGGAGCGGCGCCCCCGCCGCGTTTCCGGGGCCCCCCCCCGTCCCGCCCCCTTTTTCCGGGGATTTTTTGAGCGCAAACCCGGTCACAAAATCCGTCGGGGAAAAAGCGTGTGAACACGGCCTTAGGGGCCGATTGGGTTTTTACCGGGGGTCCGCTCAAAGGGGTTGGGGGCTTGGCTGTGGCAACGAACCCCCGGTCCCCTACCCCTGGCATGACTTGCCTTTCAGTGGGGCCCAAAGGGGAGGTTTTAGGGAAGAATGTCAGGCCGGTCGGACAGGAAGGTAGGACAGGGGGCAAAGGTTTTTGGTCGGAAATGTAGAAAGGGACTGGAACACTTTGATCCGCAGGGAAGGGGTTTGGAGCACAGAATATTTAACGAAAGTAATTTTTTTTTAATTTAAAAACAACCCAAAAGTTGCTTTGGGTTATTGGATTTAAAAAGGAAAATTTAGGGGCGGCAACCGGCAAAATTTGCCAAATTTTCTGGCGCAATGGCCCCCTTTAAAACTGGTGAGCCCGGGGTGAAAAAAGGGGAAAGGGGGATGGTATCGGCCCTAAGGGGAACGCGGAAAGAGCAGGAGCGTGGCTAGGTGAGTACATACCAGTCAAATGAGCGCGTCCACAGCCCCGAAAAGCGGCCAGCATGTCGGGCTGCGACGCTGCCCGTAACAATATCCAGGCTCTTCTCCAGAATCCTAGCC
Organism: Phyllomedusa bahiana; assembly: GCA_025379985.1. Lineage (NCBI taxonomy): Eukaryota > Metazoa > Chordata > Amphibia > Anura > Hylidae > Phyllomedusa > Phyllomedusa bahiana. The sequence continues at coordinate 36,585 of JAODAL010022216.1, read as the reverse complement.
ATTATAAGTTGTTATATTACACTGGTCAACAAAATTTTTTTTAAAGTGATGTTAATGAAATTTAAAATTTGGGATTTTTTTTATAAAATTTTTATGTGCTTACACGAATTTTGACAAATCAAAATGCTAAACTGATTTGTTTTTTAGTTTGTAATCTGCAACCATTGAATACATCACAAAATGCATGCCAGTAGTAATAGGCCTATGGTGAGTACCTGTAAAAGAAAGTCCTAGATTTCTTTGCCTGTGTCTTGCGCAGCTGTTCGGGGGCATCTCTGGGGCATGTCCAGCAATAGTTTAGCCAGCATGGTGTGGGGCCATTTTCCCGGTTTAAATTTTTTTTTTTCCTAGTTGCAATAAACTTGGTGAAACCCTTCGCCTTTTTTAAATTACCCCAAAACCACAGTTGTCAGGAAAGATTGGAAGTGGATCTTTAGAGACATAGGGCCTTAGTATGAAAACTGTCTAGGACTTTCTTTGTTGCCCTTTGCAACCAATGGAGTTTCCTTTGATTTCAGATAGTGCTCTGATAAAAATGAAAGGGGAGCTCTCTTTCTCTCGACCTTTCTGCCTTTCCCTAGGATGTATATGCAGTTAAAAGAAACTCTAGGTCTGCCATTTTCATGCATCCAAACTCTTTTGAACTCATTTAGTGAGGTCACTATGACAATTTCCTCTAGCATAGAGTTCCACAGTCTCACTGCTCTTACAGTAAAGAGTCCCTTTCTTTCCTCTTGGCGTAGAGGATGCCCCCTTGTCCTAAATACAGTTCTGGGTATAAATCGGTGTTGGGAGAGATCTCTATATTGATGTCACGTCAAGGGGGGTACAGTGAGCCCTGACTGGAACCCAGCCAACTGTCCCTGCGTATTTGGCTGCTAGAGTGCTGGGGCCGTCAGGAGGAAGAATAGTCAGACAGTCCAGGTCAATACCAAATCAGAAACGTCAAGCCACAAATAAGAACCAGAGGGAGAAACGTAAACAAGCCGAGGTCAAAAGCCAAACGGGAGCGAGGTACAAAATCAGAAGACAAGCAGGGGTCAGGAGAACAAGCCGGGGTCTGGTACACAAGTAAACAGCACAATACAAATAACAGGAAAGCAAGGCAGCCAGGAAATATCACAGACGCAGCACTCAGCCTTCAGGGAGTTTAAATGGGATTCCCGGACACCGCCTCTGCAGTTGATTGGAGCGGCCTCCGGGTCCTCCCATTGGCTGGTGTGACACGCCCCCTGTCCAGAGTGGCTGGACCTCTGTCACTCACACAGCTTCCAGCCGAATGACTATCAGGGTGGGGTCGCTGATCAGCTGCTACAGACTCTTCCTCCCTGCAAGCTGAGCGTCGCCTAGCCCTGACAATTGACCTTTGATATATTTAAAGGGGTTCTGCTAGATCTCATTTCATACCTCGTGCATCCAGCTCTTCAGCTCTGTGTGCTCAGAAGGAGGCGTGTGTGATTTGTTTGATTTGCATATCATGTGACCCAGCAGGATGACATCACCATGCCTTTTCTCTCTGTAGTCAAAGAAAGGTCTGTTTATGTAAAGCATTGTGAGTAGCTAAGAGGTAAAGTGTTTGCCTCCAGGCACAAGATCTTAGGTTCAAATCCCTGCAGGAACCAAACCTGTGTTTTTTTTCTCTTTATCAATGCACAGACCTCATTGAGGTTTCTTTTTTATTTATTTGCACTGTTTGACTAGTTACTAAGGAGTACAGAGGACGGGAGTACAATGACAGCACCTGAGGTTGAACATTCAGTAGCTGCCTGAGAGGAGAAGTGATGTCTCAGCATGTCTGACCAGGACTGAGGAGCTCTAAGCCCTGGTCATATCCCCTGGAGACGAGCTGTAAACAATGGATCACTAAAGGAGCAGCTAAAACAAAAAACAGAATTTTTAATAATAATGAATGGTGAAAATGTTTGTTCTTTCATTTGCAAACTTCCCACGTCAATTTTACTTTGTGGCAAAACCCCTTTAAACATATTTATTATATCCCCTGACATAATCTTTTATTAGCAACGTTCAATCCATGTAACTATATATGGAAATGTTTATTCTAAACTACTCGTTTAGGAAAAAAGCCTGAAAATGGCACAAATTTTGGTGAAAATCTATACTTGTTTATAGATTGAATTTTGCAACTTTTAGATTGCATCAAATTTATGGTGTGTGCTTTTTTAATAAATGTAGCAAAAATCACTCAAACTATTTCCCTAGTCTTAGCAATTGTGGGCCATTGTGCCAGCAAGTAATTTGAGATTAGTCTTCAAATAATTTTGTAGTTAGCTGGGTACAAATTATATCAAATGTTAACATATTATATACTTTTGTCTGCATGAGGCTGATGTTACAGATGTAGCAATCCTTAATATGACTGACCTACTATGATAACGCGATTTACACCATTGTAGGACATTGTGGTGATCATAATGTGTTTACTGTCAAATTAACTGTTGCTACATCTGTACATTAACATCTATAATATTCACCACAAACAATGCATTTGGTTTGTAGCATTGAAGTTTTCTAGGTCAGTTGTCTTTTTTCTTAAATGCAGCATGCTCAGGATATGTCATTTGCATGATGTTTATCCCTAAGGCTTTTCTGTAGTATAAAATGACTGAAAGAAAAAAAGCCATGAAAAATGCTTTTAAAATACCATAAAAAAACCATTACATGTTATATTATTATACTGTATGTATTGCAGCCACCTCCCTGAAGATCTCTTCATTTATATGGAAACTGTTTGGTTCATTTTTAGTGATAAGGATTTGATATTCACATTATTGTTCCAATACAGTAATGCGGTCATATAGTACATAAAAATTAGAGGGTGGGTTATGGTCGTTTTCCTAGTTGTAATTGTTTTCTCGTTCCTTTTTTAATCAAATCGAGTATAGCACAGCTAAATAAATGTTACATCTGCTGGGCCCTTGTTTTGCATTCACAGGAATTAACAAGTAACTGACTTTATAGCATCTAATCAGCATTCACATTCTTTCTGCATTACTAATTGCAATTTGCATGCTCACTGGAGTGCTTTTAATTGCTACCAAGCTATTGAGCATAGAAGCTGATTCATAACAATGGTTCAGTGCACCCTGTACACCATGTAAACTGAACATCTTACTAATGATAATGGCTTTGGTTTGTAAATGGAGATCTACCGTACCTAAAAATATAGACTTAGACCTTTTGGGCCACATGTATGAAAACAGTCTAGGTCTAAAATGCAATTTGTTGCCCATAGCAACCAATCAGAGCGCCCCTCTCATTTTTCCAGAGCACTATATGAAATGATAAGGGCGCTATGATTGGTTGCTATGGGCGACCAAGTGAGTTTTAGACCTAGACAGTTTTCAGATGTGTGGCCCTTTGTGTTCAAAACATAAGGCATACACATTTAATAAATAGAGAACTATATTCACCATATAGATTTATATGGCCCATCAGTATCCAAGTGTCCCTTTTTTGGTGGGACAGTCCCTATTTTTAACCCAGGTCCTTCTGTCCCTCTCAGCTCTATAAATGTCCCTCTTTTTCATATGGGAAATAGATTTGCATCAATAAACTATCTTGCTTTAAAAAGTATCTGATTGCTTCCTATCCGTATATTACATAATAACTTACTTAATAGTTCATCATTGGATACAATGCAATCCTGAAAATGTGTCCCTTTTTGGCTGTCTAAAAAGTTGCCCTGTATGTGTTTGGGTGAGGTTAGAGGTGTGTCCTGGTGTGTCCCTCTGTGCAATCTCTAAACGTTGGGAGGTAAGCCATTGGCATAAATTTTTTAAGGCATTCCAAAGGATACCATGAACAGAGGCCAAAAACATGATGTGAATAGGGCCTATCAATGTTATTCCTTAAAGGGAATGTGTCATTAAAAAATGACCTATTGTTTAACTCACATTTTTATGTTAACCCTGCTGTTCTGTTCGGTTCTACTATACACATATAATGTTCCGGTCATTTTTTCCTATTAAAGTCTGGATTTTTAACTAATTTAAGTGTTTTATTTGAATTTCTTTTGTATTATTATACTGTATGTGAACATGGTTGTTCATTGAAAAATGAAATCAAAAACTTAATTTTTATTTTTTTTTGTGTCAAAAAATTATTGCATTATTCATGCATATTGCACATTTGCACAAAAAAATCTTTATAAAACTGTAAACTATAACTAATAACATCAAACTGTATGTAAATTTATATATATTTTTTTAAAACAAACAAAAAAATAAAAAGTCTAGTTTTTTTCTATATAAAATGTGAAATAAGGTTCAAGGTGCTAAATTTACTGTTTGAATTCGTCACAAGTATAATTTACATGTCTTTTGCATAAGTACTTTGCACATTTGCAACATATCACATTTGATTTGTGATTACTTGATGTTGGACAGAAGGCACATAGTTTCCGTTTTAGGCTGGTTGCACTGCTGGTGGAGGCCGTGGGTATCGTCGCAGTGGTAGCAGAAGCCCTTGGTTCACTTTCTTCAGCATGCTGTTGGATCCTGTGGACAATGGCTGCATCTCCATCATCTCTGGGTGTTTCTTTTCTTTGTTCAATATATGGGCTAACCAGTAATTTTCCCAACTCCTCTAAAAAAATTCTTCTTTTATATAGTTTATTTTTGTTCCAATTTGGGTCCATTTCATAGAAATATCACTAACAGCTCTAAGTCTTTCTCCCTCCTTCTCGTTCTGTAGTCAGGTAGATCTCCACACAGTGGTATAGTATTGAGGACCTGCAGGTTATGTGGTCAGGTCCTTCATCCCTCTCCTATGTGTGCAGGAAGCTGCTGGCAAGTCCTTCTCCTCTGTTCCTCTTCTGCTACATATATGTAAAGATGAGTTTTCAGAGGTGTCTTGTGTGCTCTTTCTCTACGTTCTCTCAAGTTGTATTGAAAGTGAGGTAACTGTATAGAATAGTATTGTACTTGTCTACTGATAAGCTAAAACATCCCCTTTAGCAGCCCAAAGTAAAACAAACACATTTTGCCAGACAGAATTTATTAGTGCTCTTTTCAGGTCATCATTAGAACCAGCTAATACAAGGAACCAGCTAAGACAAATAATTCACATTTACCATGTGAAAGGTTGACAACTGAATTGAACCATTTCTATAAGAACAGAACATAACTATACTGGAAAGGAATCCATCTACAGTATCATAATTTGAAAATGTATGTATGTGTAACTCTGCATGGACCAAAAGGACCTACATAAATTGATAAATAGTAGTAGATGAACTATATAGACCAAAATGAGATTATAACGCCTTTATTTTTTTCAAAAATTGCTGGAGATTAGTATAAAAGGCTATCGGTCATTTTTGACCGAACAGTACAAGTGTAAAAAAAGACGTGGAGCAAAAAGTAAACAAAAAATAAATAAATAAAAACTGCTATTAGTAAGAACCCTTCAAATGAGGAAAAGTCAATGAACCACAAGTTTCAGAACCGCATAATGAATATTTTAAAAATATCAAATTTCAAATTCGGTCATTTTTGACTGAACAGAACAGCAGGGTTAAACACATTTGTTAGGAAATTTTGGTTATGTTTTTTTTTAATTTTTCATATCACTTTCAGTATTTTTTTAATAATTCTAAGTCCTGCAATATTAGGAGTTTATTGCATATGGCTTAATTATTGAGTTCAGTATAAAAGCCTATATTTATATCACGTTTATGATGTCCATTTAATGTAGATGTCAGGACATGTACATTAAACAAATTACTCTGACAAATGCTAAGCAGTGACAATCATCATCCGTAGGATTCCACTGTAAAAAGACGTGTGCTTAACACATACATTTTTTACTGGTTGATATAAGATGGATTGCCATAGTCTACTATGCTATTATATACTTTTGTTTTAGGCATCCTGACATATATTGTCTAGCCAGAAGTCAAAAAGACACATGTTGACCATAATGAGGCTGATAAACCATATGGAAATGTTCAGTGTGAACATCAAGAGCTTTATGGCCTTACAATGCTAACTGTATATCACATAGAGCATAGCCTAAATATTACAGTATACAGGTAAACAGGATATTAATGTCTATCTTAAAGGAGTTGTCTCCCTACAGAGTTTCATAGGCTGCATGAATGAAATACACTGTCACCTCCTGGTTCAGAGTGACTAATTTGCATACAGCTCCATGCTTGTATTCAAGGCTGTGTTTTCAGTTGCTAATTAGATCAGATTAGCTCAGAAGCTTCTGAAACTACTAGCAGAAGGCTTTATCTGATCCCTCAAACAAAAGCCCTAATTACAGTGCTGTTTATTTTAGATAAATCAAGCTTTTTAGTGCCCAGCAGCACAGAGGCTGTGGCGACCTGTGTGATGACATCACTCACTGCTATCACATAGAACAAACAACAGGGGGGAGAGATATACACAGGTCAGTTACTAAGGGAACTGAAATAGCCAGGGAGGTCATAAATTCACTTGTATCTCCTTAAGGAAAACAGATGAACAAAGCAAAATATTTGGAAAATGTCTTTATTTTGTGTTCCCTACAATTTGAAAGCTATTCTTTTTAGCGAGACAACCCCTTTAAAGTCTATGTTGGGTTGTTTAGGTCTAAACATACCAGAACTAATAGAAAATCCACTGCACTCCAATATGCTTTATAGGAAGCTCAATATTTAATTGTGACAACACGGCACAGATCATTACAACATATAGCTGAAAGTACATACTCAATAAATGTTTTACAAAAAATAGGGCAAATTGTATTCAGATGTAGAATTATAGCAACGTTTCGGCGAAATGCCTTTTTCAAGCATAACATCTGTAGATGAAGAAAAAGTACGTGAGTATGTCATAAGAGCATAACTAAAAAGCAAGAAATAAAGGAAGAAAAGAAAAAACTGGAGAATCCAGAGTATGAAAGACTCGAGAAAAAAGAGGGTTAAGGAAAAGCATATCTGTAAAGAAGAATAGCAGGAAGAACGGAGGAAGAAGATAGCGGGAGAATCAAAGTAATATGTAAGTAACTGAGAGCAGGAAGGAAACAAGGGGGGGGGGGCGAATAGGGGGAAGGGGGAAAGGGGGTGTATACCATGGAGGGAAGAGGAAGGAAAATGAGGAAGAATAGTAAGACACTATAAGTGAGAAGACAAATAATAGGTAAAGGGCTTACCTACTAAAGGGAATACACGAATAGATAATTAGAATGAGTACCATGTTATAGGTAGAGGGGAATGCCTCTGTAACAGAAGTAAGTGCATATAAGGAAAATGCCAATAGTATAAATTATGGGACAAGAAAACATGAAAAAACATGGAAAAACATGAAAAAGCACTCACCTCCGATATAGATAGTAGGTGGGTGGTATAAAGAGAATGCCAGTAAGGGGCAAATACTACAGCTAAACAGGAGGGGAGGGGGGGAAGGAAAAAAGATGATAATAATATTGGTAAGAAAACAGAACATACATAAAGGAAAAAATATATAAATGTATGGGTGACATGAATACCTAATGAAGTACTGAGAAGTATAAGCTTTAGGGCTGTGGAGGCCAATGATCGGCGTCTGGAAGGAAGAGATATGGAGCTATAAGTAGCCATGAAAAACAAAGAATACAGGAGTAGAACAGGGGAGAGACTCACCTAAATGATGTAGGTAATGGACAAGATGTCCGGGGATATAGGATGGCGCCGGTGATGCCGGGCAAGCACGGCGTCTTATAAAGGCAGCCGCGCATGCGCCGGACTCACCGCGCCTGCGCCCGAGTGACAGGAAACAGGGAAAGAGAGTCGGGCGGAACGGTTACAGTGGACGAGACTGCGCACGCGCCGGAAGTCGCGCCTGCGCAGCGACCACCGACCGGGTTGAATAGGAAAATGTCGAGCGCAAATAGGTGTAGAATGGAAAGAAAAAAGAAAGGAGAAAGGAGTAGCAGGGAGAAGGTGGATGAGCAACCAATGACAGAGGAATATACAGGATAAATGGTATAAAGTGTAAGAAATGAGGGAAATAAGGGAGCCATAAGAAATAGATAAAAGAATAGAGAGGGGACTATATTACCATGGCTGGAATATGGATTATCTCATCTGTAGAGTAAGAATAGAGAACATTATATAAGACATATATACATATTTCTAAGTGTGTACAAAAATATTTAAAAATATACAAGATTAACAAGATGCATGGGTATTGACTGCCCTCATAAGTAATATAAGTAACCTATAAGTGGTGTTGGATCATAATGCTAAAACTACAGTTCTCAGACAGATGGAATAAAAATAAGAAGAAGAATCACTACCATTTGTGACCAGAATAATAATCACGTTTAGTGAAAAATAGACTAAGAGGTCCCAAAAGGGGGGGGTCAATGAGAAAAAAAATAAGAAATCATAATACAAAAGATAGTTGTATAGTGGTACATCAGAGTCGTATTTCGTATTCACGGTTAAGTCCGTTGGGTTCCAAAGTGCCCAAAGTATGGATCCAATAGCGTTCTCTTCTCAGAAGGGTAGCGATACGGTTGCCCCCGTGCCGTGGTAATGGAATCTGTTCGATCACTTGAAACCGTAACTGGGACGGTTGGTGGTTGAATTTTGCAAAATGAGCTGGAACGGGTAGCAATAGTTCTTGACATCGTATGGTGGATTTATGTTTGGATATCCGGGCTTTGACTGCTTGAGTGGTCTGGCCTACGTAGGCCATGCCGCAGGGACACTTAAGTAGGTAGATCACATGATTAGAGAGACAAGTGAAGAAACCGTTAATGGGAAATTGTTGACCAGTCAAGGGGTGAGTGAAATGGCTGCCCTTGGTGACAGATGAGCATTGAGCACAGCTCAGGCATGGAATGTGCCACGTCTGGGGGTAGAGAGAGTCATTTGTCGCGTCGTGGTGCGAAAGGAGCCGATGTCAGCCCTGACAAAATGGTCACGGAGATTCCTGTCTCTTTTGTGACAATGCATCGGGGGGTTCTGAAACTCGGCAACCTCCGGGTATGAACGTGAGAGGATTGCCCAGTGTTTGCGGATGATATGTTGTATTTGGAAAGTAGAGGGATGATATTTAAGTATTAGGGGAATGCGTTTGGTGTTAGCATTAGTCCTGAGTGGACTGGGGTCGGATGTAGATGAGGAGGCCATAGTTTGTTCAAGTAAATCTTTAGGGTATCCACGGGCTTCAAACCTGTCGGCCATCTCTCGAAGTCGCGTGTTGCGAACTAGAGGGTCATGTACTATCTGTTGAATACGTTTGAATTGGGAGCGAGGTAATGATTTCTTAGTGTTGTGAGCGTGATTACTCTGGAAATGTAATAAACTGTTACGGTCTGTGGGTTTTTTGTAGAGGTCGGAAGTAAGATTGCCTGTAGTGTCAGAAGAGATCGTAGTGTCAAGGAAATTGATACTGTCAGTGCTGTGTTCTATGGTAAACCGTAGGTCAGGAAGGGCCGAATTGATGTAGGTGTGAAATTCAAGTAAGGTAGTTAATGAGCCAGACCAGATGCAAAAAATATCGTCTATGTAACGAAGCCATAATTTAGCATGTGACAGGAAGAGAGGGTGGTTGTATACATGTTCTTGTTCAAAAATGGCCATAAATATGTTGGCGTAGGGCGGTGCCATATTACTGCCCATAGCGGTCCCATACTTTGGGCACTTTAAAACCCCAAGGGATTAAACCGTAAAACGAAAAACGATTTGAGTACGCTTAAAATATCTTTTGTATTTTGATTTTTATTTTCCTCATTGCCCCCCCTTTTGGGCCTCTTGTCTATTTTTCACTAACGTGATTTTTTTTGGGTTTAAAAAATGGTAGTGATTTTCTTTTTATTTTTTTTCCTTGTCTGAAAACTGTAGTTTTAGATTATGATCCAACCCCATTTAGGTTTTTATTTATTAGAGGGCAGTAAAATACCTATGCATTTGTTAATTTGTTTTTTTTAAAATTTTTTTATACACATTAGAAATATGTGTTATGTTTTATTTTAATGTTTTATTTTATCTACAGATGAGATAATCCATACCCAGCCATGGAAATTGTCCCTTTATTTTTGATTATTTTTTTTTCCCCCTTATTTCCCCATTTTTCATTTTCCTTTATTTTATTCCTCTGTCATTGGTTGCACCCCCTTTCCCCTTTCCTCCTTTTCCTTTTTTTTTCTTTCCATTCTAACCTATTTGCGTAGACATTTTTATTCAACCCGGTCGGTGGTCGTGGCAGGGGATTCGGCGCTGCGCGTTTTCCCCACTGTACCCGTTCCCCCGCTCTTTTTTTTTCCTGTCCTCGGGCGCGGGCGCGGCGAGTCCGGCGCATGGCGGTGCCTTTAAAGACCCCGTGTTTGCCGGGCCCCGGCCCCATCCTATACCCCCCGGAGTTTTATTACTAAATCATTGGGGTCTCCCCCCGCTCTACTCCTGTATTTTTGTTTTTTTCATGGCTATTTAGTCCATATCTTTCCTTCCAGGCGATCATTTGGGCCCCCACAGCCCTAAAAAATTTTATTTCGTATTATTAGGTATTATTACCCCTACATTTTTATTTTTTTTCCCTTTTTGTATGTTTGTTTTCTTACCAATATTATTATCATCTTTTTTTTTTCCCCCCCCCTCCCGTTTTGCTGTAGTATTTGCCCTTACTGGATTCTCTTTATACCACCCCCTAAATTATTCGGGGGTGAGTGATTTTTCATGTTTTTCCCCGTTTTTTTTTTTTTTGTCCCATAATTATACTTTGGCATTTTCCTTTATGCACTTACTTCTGTTACAGAGGCATTCCCCTCTACCTATAACATGGTACTCATTGTAATTATCTATTCGTGTATTCCCTTTAGTAGGTAAGCCCTTTACCTATTATTTGTCTTCTCACTTATAGTGTCTTACTATTCTTCCTCATTTTCCTTCCTCTTCCCTCCAGGGTTTATCCCACCCCTTTTCCTTTCCCCTATCGCCCCCCCCCCTTGTTTCCTTCCTGCTCTCAGTTACTTACATATTACTTTGATTCTCCGCTATCTTCTTCCTCCGTTCTTCCTGCTATTCTTCTTTATAGATATGTTTTTCCTTACCCCTCTTTTTTCTCGAGTCCTTCATACTCGGGATTCTCCAGTTTTTCTTTTCTTTTTTTCCTTTTTTCCCTTGCTTTTTAGTAATGCTCTTATGACATACTCACGTACTTTTTCTTCATCTACAGATGTTATGTTTTGAAAAAGACATTTCGCCGAACGTTGCTTAATTCTACATCTGAATACAATTTGCCCTATTTTTGTAAAAACATTTTTGAGTATGTACTTTCAGCTATATGTTGTAATGTCTGTGCGTGTTGTCTACAATTAAAAATTGAGTTCCTATAAAGCATATTGGAGTGAGTGGATTTTCTATTAGTATTGATTGAACCTAGGTTCGTTCCACTTTGCACCCACCCCAGCTTTAGAGCCCTTAAGATGTGCGCTATCATTTTCTATTTTGATAAACATACCAGAAAACTAAACTCTGATGTTTAGATATATTAAGGAATCAATTAGTACAGACTCCAAACATCATTGATGTTACAAGGTGGACATCTACTGCATGGTGCACATATTTAGTCAGGTATATACAGGGTGTTTCACTCATCTTTGGCTCCAAAGTTTTTCTTATAAATTTCAAGGTAACTGACATAATTCAGTGAACTCTGACATAGACATAACTTTTGCATGTGACTGTGCAGGAGATTTGGAGCTGGGTACCAGAAAACAGAGCGCTAACCTATCTAAGGATCTATCAAGTAATTAGACAATACAGAATGTTGGACAAAATTGTGTTTAGGAGTAGAAAATCACCTACCAGTAGATCCTTTGCTACATACTGTCATTTTCTGTTAATACATGGCAGTATGCCCTATACATGCAGCATATAATATTAACTTTTATAGAGCCCCATCTTAGAGTACTATATTTACTATTTTGCCATAGGCAAACTTAAAGGGGTTGTCTCGCTACAATTATTGGGTTTTAATAAAAGATCTTTAAAAAACAAGCAGCTTTGCAATATATGTTCATTACAAATGTCCTACTGATTTTGAGTTATGCCTGGTAGTAGGAGTGCATCAGCTTCTCAAATTACTATAGCAGCCGACCTGTTGATTTTTATCTCACTGGCTGTCAGTGCTGGTGACTCATCAGCTTCTCAATACAGGTCAGAGTACAGAGCCCCTCCCGCACAGTATGCTTCTGTAGAGAAGGGAGGGGGAGGGCTCTGGCTTCAGTGTCTGTGTAGCTGTGCTGCCTGGATTAACCCTGTGTGTGCTTGCTGCCTCCTGCTCTCTACACAGATTGAGGAGAGCAGAGATGAGGCTGATCTGTGGTCAGTAGGATGTGACAGCAGTGAAGTGTGTTACTATAATCATGATGTGTCTGAGGAGCTTTGACTATACTAATAGAACAGATCATGGGGGCATGTGAACGGTTCATATCCATCCCTGCTCCGATGTATTAGTGACACATCGTGATTATAGTAACACACTTCACAGCTGCCCTGTGTCTGTTCTAACAGGGTTTGTTTGTTGTTGCTTGAGATGTCCCTGGAGATTTGTATGCTAAGCAGGGGGTATAGGAACACTTGCATCCCCCTCTGCTCTGCTAGTAGCATACACAGCTTCACAGACCTCTCCACACTCATAGATCAGCCCTCTCCCTGCTGTCTCCTGACTCTGTGGAGAGGAGCAGCAAGAGCTCGGCCACAGCACAGTGCAGCTGATCCAGCAGTGAGCAGCAGATCTAGGCAGGCACACACAGGGTTAACCCTGGCAGCAAACCCCCTCGCCCTACCCCTGCTGTATAGAAGTTACTGCAGTTGGAGGAGGAGAGCTGTTTGTGTGCTGAGGGGATGGGGGGAAGGGGAGGAGAAGAGGCTGACAAGAAGCACGCCCCTGAATTAAAAAATCCTATGCTGCCAGACACACTGAAGTAGGCTGAAAGCCTGTAGTGAGACAACTCCTTTAAACTCTATCAGTTCTCTATCTATAAAACACTAAAACGTAACTTTTATGTATAACACTTAACCTCTATACACACTATTTAAAAACCTGATTTCTAACCTCTCAATATAACCCTCTCTACTTCTGAAGGAATAGCTCCCCTTCTATTATCAAGTCTGGTGGAACCCCACCTATTAACAGGAAAACCTTATATATACAGTAATTTGCTAACTCCAGTAAGGGATCCCCAGCATCCTACTTGGGCAGTCATCCCTAATCTGATGGACATAAAACATATAAGGTGTTCTTTCTGATACCCTCTGCAGCGGGTAACACTTGTAGACAGAGGTGAGAAATCACAATTTAAAACGCCATGCCTGACCTCCCCAACATGTTTCACCAGCTAAACTGGCTTCATCAGGGGTTAGAGGTCCGGTCCCATGTGGTCTAAGCTCACTTCCTTTTCTATCATGTTAGGTACATACCCTATTCAGGTGCTCACCATTTAGCCATCAGAGAATCCACAAAACCCACTCCCCCTTCCACTCTCCTGCATGCACACTACTAATATTTGCTGCTGCTGCTGCCGCTGTCACCATGCTCCCATAAACAACTTTTCTTAGACAAGTTCACCATCTCCATAGCGGGCTTGCGCCCTATCTTACCATGCTACCCGCACCCACGTACTGTATCAATGGAGATATCTGCCCTGGCTGTGATGGACTTCTGTCCAATTTCTCTCATATCAAGCAGTGGATGCTCCGGATCACCACGAGAGATGACTATGAGCCGAGTCTAAGGAGCCTGTGAACCTCCAATACAGGACTCTAAAGGTGTTGTGAACAGAGCTTTACTTTATCATGTGTCATTTGTATCTGTGGCTGTCATCTAGAATAACGCTAAATCTGATATGAGCAGTCTGTTATACAACCAATAGAACAGTGGAGACGTAACATTGTGATTTTCCCTTTTATATCTAATCTATTATTACTAACCTTTGAATGTGGTAAAAGATCTACTTGTGTAATTGAACAACTATTTCAGATATTATTGTGGCAATGCACAGATGAAAGAGAACGCGTGTGGGTTTTATCTAAAAGGTGATATGAGATCTTCAAAGTTTGTCTTCCCGAGTCGGCGGCTGCAGATGTTTCAGGGATAAAGCTTTTCTTTAATCACATCTAACTATTTAATTTAGGCCTCTAATGCATTCAGATATGGATATTATTGCAGAGGTGTAATGGTGCCAAGTGACTCTCCAGTACTTTTTATGGAGGGCAGCAAACATTATAGTGACCTAAAAAGAGGTCTCCTGAATACAGGATATGTTTTTAACTAAAGCAATTGTCCTGTTGCAGCCCTCCTATGTAGTTTGCAGAGAAGGGCTTCCTATACCAATAGGCCAGATTCCATGGCGGAAGCAACATTCAGGGTTGTGTGACCACGACGCTGATATAACGCCAATGTTGTGGTTATGTCACTGCTCATGAGTCACACTGAATACCATTCACTAGGAGACTGATTCACAGTGTAATGTTAGTGTCATACTAGCACCGGGGTCATGATAGCAGTACAACAAGGGGGCTGTGTAGTTCAGCGCAACTCGACTGAGAGAAAAGCAAATAGGCCCACACTGCTATGGAGTTAACCAGTTCCTCTCCGGGCTGTTTACCGCTCTCCCTGATAAGGCACATTTTCCTTTTTATTAGTATGAGCAGGTTTGAACGCTATAAAGCTTCCTTGTACTCGGTTATTCTACTAATTTTTTCGCTTTTTTTTATATAATATGAGAGAAAATAGTAAAACATTTTCACATTTTATATCTATTTTTTTTAATAGCAAAAGTGACATTGAAATACATTTTGTAACGCAGTCACTTTTCCGTCACGAACGTTTGTATATAAGTGATATAAAAGTTTTAAGGCTGTTAGGGGCAGGGCTAAAAGTTGTGGTTTGGGCTGTTAATATTGTTTTATTTTTGTATGTATTTTTTATATTATTTTTTTATATGCTGTGCCCTCCATAAGGTCAGAAAAAGACCTCTGGGAGCATTTGTACATAGTTTTTTTTTTCTGATTTCCTCTGTAACTGGGGATGATATATTAGAAGTTCTGGGGAAATACATCCCCTGCACTGACTGCAGAATTGATCTGCAAAGACCCGGTAGCTCATGCAGTTACTGAGGGACAGTCACATGACTGCTGAAATCAGGAAGCCAGAAGGGATGTATATACAGCAATCAGGAAGGCAGGGACAGTAACAAACTGTATCCAATAATTGCAAACAATGCCGTATATTAGCAGTGCACACGTTAGTCCCAGCCATTAGGAGGACCTTGCTTAGACTCCCCTATATCAATCAAAAATGTACACATAGGCTGTATGGACAAAACATTGAACTTTACTTCATTTTTATAAATTGGTGCATAAAAGACATAGTTCTATGACGAACACCTTAGGCAATGAAAAACATATGAAAACGTGGCAGTACTTAGCTGTATAGCTTCTCCTGTTTAGGAGGTGAGTGATAGTCCCATGGTAGACTAGTAGGAGCCGATCATGCTGAGTTGCAGCCCAGTGCTGCCATGCAATGACGCGACGTTTCATGTCCTCTAAGCTTGAGATATGTATATTGTTTTTAACAGTGATGTTAGTATATTGTTTTTAGTATAGATAACATGACATGCACACCTGTGTAATCATGGTCAGTGAATAAAGAGGATGACGTGCCTTTACAACGCATGCTTGAGAAAGGAAGGCGCGCCTTCCGAAACGTCGCGTCTTTGCATGGCGGCACTGGGCTGCAACTCAGAAATGATCGGGCTCCTACTAGTCTACTATGGGACTATCACTCACCTCCTAAACAGGAGAAGCTATACAGCTAAGTACTGCCACGTTTTCATATGTTTTTCATTGCCTAAGGTGTTCGTCATAGAACTATGTCTTTTATGCACCAATTTATAAAAATGAAGTAAAGTTCAATGTTTTGTCCATACAGCCTATGTGTACGTTTTTGACAGTAACAAACTGTCCCTGCCTTCTCAGTGGAGAGCCAGCTAACACTGACAGCTGGCTCTCCACTCGCACAACTGTACTATTAGTAAGCAGACGTTCCAGAAAATTCATGCAGAGATAAATAACTAACGCCCTGATATGTTAAAGGGGTGTCTCACTACAAGGATTGCTTTTTATGTTAAAGATCTTGCAAAAACAAGTCACTTTGCAATATGTGTCCATTAACATTGTCCTACCTATTCTGAGATATCCCCTCTTGTGTGGGCTGCATCAGCTCCTCAGGTCGCTATAGCTACCGACCTGTTAGATCTCTCCTGATAAGCTGCCAGCACTGGTTGCTACAGTTACACACCTGGCATCATCAGCAGCTCCTCACTTCAGACCAGCAGTAGTCAGTAAAGCCAATAAGCACGCCCCTGAATTCAAAAATGAAACCGAGAAAACAGAACTCAAGTAAGATGAATCAATGTAGTGAGACAACCTCTTTAAGTCAGTGGGCAGTTGGCAAGTAGTTAAAGGGGTGTTCCCATGCCGACCGTGCATGAGAATGAGGAGGACGGCGCTTGCGGTCTCCATTTACTTACATGGGAGCTCCTATATACAGCGGAGCACACACACTAGGCTATATTATGAACTCCGACATAAATGATTGGAGAGGATAGACACAAGTGCAGATGAGATGAGAGGTGAGCCAAACTGTGCAATAGACTTTGCCTTGTGGAAACACCACTTTAAGGCTAATATCACACGGCTAATTGCAGGGCGTACAGTACGCCCCGCAATTATGCCGGTGTTCGAGAGCTTGCGTGATATGGGGGGGGGGGGAGGTGCGGCAGCCCGTCGGCCCATAGACTGCTATTACTCGCGCTGCGTAAGTGCGTGAATAAATGACATGTCAATTATCTCCCCGCACCTACAATACGATCGTATTTTATTCACGGGGAGAGGAGGCGTAGTCCATAGTTCTCTATGAGAACTGTGGATTACCGTAATGACGGGTGCATTTCGCTCGTATTAGAGTGCAGTATGCTGTGAAATATGCAGCGAAATGCGCCTCAATTTAAGCCGTGTGAACATAGCCTAAAGAGTCAGGGCGGAGGAGCGAACTAAAAAGCCAGACAGAGAAGGGAGTTTGCATAGTGAGAAAAGGGCAGATTCTGAAGATGTTTTTGAAGTGCAGATGACAAGAGTAAGCCAAGGACTGGCAACCTCAACAAGTAAGCCAGCTCACCCCTTTCAGATGGAGATGCATGGATCGCTTGGTTTCAGCTCCACAATCCAAATTTGTAGCAGATTGAACCAGCAATTCCAAGAAGTAGTTAAAAGTCCCATACTTTATTGGCAACCCATTAAAATAGCATATAATAGCGGCACAAGATAAGCTGACACGTTTCATAGCATGCTATGAGTAAGGGGTAGCGTGGTCTCCCCGAAACGCATCAGCTTATCTTGTGCCGCTATTATATGCTATTTTAATGGATTGCCAATAAAGTATGGACTTTTAACTACTTCTTGGAATTGCTGGTTCAATCTGCTACAATTAAGCCAAAGACTGGCTATAGGGAGCGAAGGACATATCAGAGTACAGTATAACTTCATAAGAAGTTCAGTTTTAGAGAAAGAGAGGACATGATGTTAGAGACTGTGGACAGTCACAGATGTTTTGTAACAATACAGGAGTGTTATCACATAAAGCGGTATATAACAGTGCTGCACAGTGAGATCTGTAGAGTGTCTATGAGTAGCTGCGTGTTAATGGTGTATAGGTCTCTGTTTGTGTAATTGGCAGGTGTGTCAAGAAACTGCTGAGAATTGTTGATAACAAAGGAGATAAAGTTATGATCCGGAAACTCAAGAGGTCACTTAGTAAAGTTAGGAATTGAGCAGAGCCGAAATAAGACCAGATTAAGTGAACTCTAACCCATGTATCCTAAATCTAAGACAAACAACCACATCAGGTCACACTAGAACACAGTTGAGCCTCATTATTATAACCATCAGCTGATATCCAGAGTAATCTCTGTGTGCAGCATGGATTGTATGTATATAGGCTGGGAGCGAATCAATAAGATCCTGGTATGTTGTCACAGGTATCTAGAGCCAATTAAGCATCCCACAGCTTTTGGTGGGTGCATGAGAGTTCATAAAGCAAACATGATGATGTAGGTGGTTCTACAGATGCTTATTTGAGTTTGTTTGGAGAATTAGGGGGCAAGGGTAGTGTTTGAAAGTCTTGGTCATGCTCTTCCAACCAATGTTGGATTTCTAGCCATTTGACAAATTGCATTGTTTTGCTGGGAGATCCCATCGGCCTATAAAAGAAAATTGGCATGTAAAGGTGAAAGTGATCTACAAGGAAAGAGTCCTATCCAAATCAGTTGAAAGTGCCCTCTGCATGGATGAATGGGCCCTGAAAATGCTACAAAAATATTCCTCAGACCTTAATGTCACCACCACTAACGTGTTCTTTCAGCGATGGTTGCAGGGTGTATGGTCTCTAATGTTTCTGACCTGACATGCCAATGTCTATCTGTTCGATGAAGGAAAAAATTGGTCTAATTAGAGAAGGCAACCTTGAAAACTGAAGCCTTTTTTGCTGATGCAATTTCATTAGCAAAGGTGAGGTGACATCCGTCTGCTCCAGAGCCTCAAATACAGTAGGGTTCACTGAACTGTTGTTTTAGACACACGTCTGGTAGCAAACTGGTTTATGTTGGTAGTGAGCTTCTGCACTGTAGTGTATCACTACACACCTGCTTCCCTTTGTAGGCTAGGATTTACCTCTCACATCAATGGCACATGGTGCTTTGCAGTTTCCACATTGCTTATTCACAATGGCGCCCTCAGTCTACTGACAATACAAGGCCAATAATAATCCCTTTATGAAACCTCTGATAAATTTCTGATAAATTTCCCCTTCTATTTAGAACAGGTGTGCAGACAACCTACTGCACCCCTTATATACCCACCAAGCCAGCTCATGGCACGTGGCTTCTTTTATGAGCTGTAGACATTTAAAGTTGGAAGTGGTAATAATAATGTGATTTACTTGTGTATAGACCCTTCTGTACTAACAGGCTGAATTATCATTGATGGCAATGCTGTTGAGTGAAGGTCATTTATAATACTCCTGCTAAGCTGATATGCAGTGTGCAGCAGAACTCTATGCAGATATGAGATCTCTGCATTGACATTGGACTATCTCCACTTGGACTTGGACCAACACCATTTACTGTAGAAAATCTAATTTTCTATGAAATAAATGAACTGCAGTACATAAGCCGATATGTGACCTCATTCATAAAGTGTCAGTACTACTTAGAGCTACCAAATTCTATGTTTCATCTGATGCCCTGGTTCATAATTGATGAGTTAATTTCTTGGGCCCATTGTGTTTGTCATTAGAGGCATTATGTAAGCGTATTTTCCATTTTGATAAGAAAAAAAATTGAGATCAGTTAAATATGGTATGAAATAGCAAAAAGAGTTGCCCTCACATTTCCAATCCCAAATCAAATCTGTGCGAGTTTCTCCAGTCTCCTAGTTGGCCATGGTAAACCACTAGGTGGTAAGCAAAGTTTGGTGGTGAACACCTTTAGAGGCTGTTACTGACTCAAGCTAAATAATTTTGCTTGGATAAGGTAATTAAGTAGCTTTCTGATAGGACATTTGTAAGTTAAAGGGGTTGTCTCACTACGAAGATTATAGTTGAAAATGTGGGGACCAAAAATCTAAGGATGTACGTCCTTGGTTACTATTGGCAAAGTGCTACGGTTTTAGAGAACAGGCTGGTTTACATGTGCTTAGCAACGGTGTTTGTTTACTGGTCAGGGAAGCATTCTGTCCTGCCCAGGTCGTGCACATGCAAAGGAAAGGCAGTTAAGAGGAGGGGCAGGGATGTGTGTATTGGCAGGCAAGGAGGAGAAGCAGTGAAGAGGATACAATACACACAACCCCCCTGCATGTCCTCTCACTGCTTTCTCCTCCTTGCCTGCCAATACACACATCCCTGCCCCTCCTCTTAACTGCCTTTCCTTTGCATGTGCACGACCTGGGCAGGACAGAATGCTTCCCTGACCAGTAAAAAAAACACCGTTGCTAAGCACATGTAAACCAGGCCGTTCTCTAAAACCGTAGCACTTTGCCAATAGTAACCAAGAACGTACATCCTTAGATTTTTGGTCCCCACATTTTCAACTATGATCTTCATAGTGAGACAACCCCTTTAAGTACAACTATGTAAATGTTTTAGAGAGATCCTTTACAGCAGTCCTGCACAACACATGGCCCGCAGGTCGTTTGCAGCCCCCAAAGGATTTATGGAAGCCCCCAAACAGCCTATAAAGGGGATGGGCTTTGTAAACCACAGCCAAAAATGACGGGTTCTGTCCAGAGCGTTTTGCTCTAGGGCAGTCTGGGGGTGGTCTGGAGTGGCTTCAGCCCTCAGATCCTGGTAAGTTATGCAGGTCCACTTTACAGTTTATTAATCATTATACTATTTTTTTATAGAATAAAAATGTGTTAAAATATGTTATTTGGAGCAAGTGACACCTCCCTCAACTTTCAGCTGCTGTGGTGAGTAGCCATGTTGCTTTGACTTAGGGTCTTGGGTTCAAATCCCACCAAGGACAACATCTGCAAGGAGTTTATATGTTCTTCCCATGTTTGCATGGGTTTCTTCTGGTTTCCCCACACTCCAAAAACATACTGATCTTTTCACAGCTGATAAATGATAGGGTTTAACCTGCCCCCTAAAGTTACCAAACTTCAAAGGAATAATATCACTTGAAGATAAGTATCAATCCCAAACATAACTTTTAGTAAATATTCCAAATAAACACACCAAGTGTCTTAAAAACAGTAACCTTTGCTGATCCAGGTGGCTACAGAACATCTAGTCCATTGCAATAATCAAATTATATTATATATGGATAGGTAAAAGTAGGGATGATATAACTGCCCCGTTAGACCCTATATACTTAGTCCTGCCTATAATGTAGGACAATTGCCTTGATAAGGGCAGCCCCAGTCAGGAACCTGTCCTACTAGATCCCTAGCAAGTCCCTTAGCTGCTGACTCATTGCTTCACAGATTTTAAAAGAGATTCATCAGAAAATCTAGAAAAAAAGAGGACACAAAAATTAATTCACTATCCAGGTCAATATCAATATGCACAATAGAAAATCTCTTAAAACAAATATACCAATATCAGTAAGCACATATTTTAGTATCTAGATTATAACGGTCCAATTATATCATCTCTGTTTTTACATATTCATATATTGTTCTATCTGATTATTGCACTAGATGTTCTATAGACAATTGGGTCACAAGAGGTTACTGTTTTGAAGAAACTTGGTGTGTTTTTATGGAATATTTAATAAACGTTATGTCCTAGATAGACACTTATTCAACAGTGATTTAAATCGGAATTTAGACTGTGGGTCCCAACAGGGACCAGAGTAAATGATGACAAAATATGTACACTGCTGTGGATTATAATAGGGCTATATACAGCTGAAACCAAAAATGTATGTACAGTATATAAAAAGACACATATACATGTTTTCTCATTATCTGACATGAAATCAGGATTAGCAAAAATTATTTATATTTGCCAAATGCCAGAATAATGGGAGAGCAAGAATTTTTTTAAGGCATTTTTATTACTTTCTGCAAAGTCAAAAGTTTACATACACTAGGATTACATCTGAGTTAATTAGAGACACACTTGTGGATATATTTTTTTACGCACACTGCTTTTTTGTGTAACATCATGGGGAAGTCTAAAGAAATCAGCCAAGATATCAGGAAGAGAATTGTGGACTTGCAGAAGTCTGGATCATCCTTGGGTGCAATTTCCAGATATCTCAAGGTGCCTCGTTCATCTGTACAAACAATTATATGCAAGTACAAACAAGACGGAAACATCCAGCCATAATACTGTTCAGGAAGGAGAAGGGTTCTGTGTCTCAAAGATGAACGTGCTTTGGTAGGACATATGCATATCAACCAAAGAACAAAAGCAAAAGATCTTGTGAAGATGCCTGGCAGAAGCTGGCAAGATTGTGTCATTAGCCACAGTGAAATGAGTACTGTATCAACATGGGCTTAAAGACCACTCTGTCAGGAAGAAGCCATTACTCTTAAAGAAAAATATAAAAGCCAGTTTATTGTTTGAAAATGCACCCAGGAACAAAGACCTACATTTTTGGAGACATGTCCTGTGGTCTGACAAAACTAAAATAAAGGGAGAACCTTGGAAGCTTCATCCCAACTGTGAAGCATGGGGTTGGAAGCAACATGTTGTGGGGTTGTTTTCCTGCAGGAGGGACTGGTGCACTTCACAAAATAGATGACGTCATTAGGAAAGAAGATTATGTGGCAATACTGAAGACATCAGCCAGAAAGTTAAAGCATACTGCCAAACTGGTTACAAAGTAGCTTACGGATAACCAAGCCAATGTTTTGGAGTGGTCATCACAAAGCCGTGATCTCATTCCTATTGAAAATTTATGGGCAAAGCTGAAAAGGCAGGTGCAAGCAAGGCGACCTAAAAACATGACTCAGTTACACCAGTTCTGTCAGGAGGAATGGGCCAAAATTCCTACCAATTATTGTGAGAAGCTTGTGGAGGGATATCGAAAACTTTTGACCCAAGTCATACAGGTTAATTGCAATACTAAGAAAATACAAATAAAATGTATGTAAACTTTTGACCTTGCAGAAAGTAATAAAAATACCTTTAAAAATCTCTCTCATTATTCTGGTATTTGACAAATAGAAATAATTTTGGTAATCCTAATTGACCTAAAACGGGGAAGGTTTATTCTGATTTCATGTCAGATAGTGAGAAAAACAAGCATAGGTGTCTTTTTATATAGTGTATGTAAACTTCTGGTTTCAACTGTAACTATTCATTCCATTGTATTTGTGTGAATACCCAGTTTATAGAATATGGTCAATCAAGTCAATCAAATAAATAAATGACCCTTACATATTACTGTTCGGTTTACTATTTTATTACATATATTATCTGGAATAAACATTTGTATGACTGCTCTTATTTATGTATTGATTTTTCATTCCTTGTGTGCATAGAATGGGATTAAGTTCCAAATATTACAGCTAAAGACACATTTACTCTGTAGGAATCTGGCCATTAATTCTAGCTTTTAGCTCTGCTCATACCATGCTGGATCAGCAGGCATCACTATTGACTTCTTTATCCTCCATGAACCTGTCTAGACTGCCCGGGAACAATAATAGTGAACCTCATAAACTAGGAGAGCACAGAGAGCAAATGAAATTCATGGTAAATATCTTCAGAAGAATTATTTTGTTAACAAATCCAAAATGAAATGGCTTGTGTATTTGTACATGCAACATATTAAGAGTAAGTTTACACAATGGATTTTAAAGTAGAATTCGGTGTAGATTCCGCATCAAAATCCACATTAAAATCCCTGTGCAAACGGACTCTCATACATTTGAATGGGCAGTATGCACTATAGTTCACATATTGAACACAGTGTGAAGAAAGGACATTCCCATTCTTTGAAACGGTACCTCCTCAGATTCATTGTGTCCAGGAGTGACCCAGATTAGCCTTATTAATATAGTGGGGCTAACTCACGTCCAAATCAGAGGTGAAAAACACCGCTGCAAAGATACAATCCTCAGCAGAAAACCAAAGGTACTGTCTGGGATTTCTGCCAAGGATAGGAAAAACCCGACATGTGAACCTACCCTTAAGGTTTTGTTTCAGGAGCAGTAGAAAATCCACCCAATCTATGCCATCACTGAAGTAATTGCAATACATTAGTTCCTAAATTTCAATATTGTATATGGAAGTCATTGAAGACGTCCGTGTTAGGGACCCCATGTATTAGCAAGAACTCAAGAGCAGCTCCCGTCTTGGAATGACTGTGTGCACCAAATATAATCAACATGTACTGTTATAGTTCCTCATAAGGATGTGCTAGCAACTTATCCTGGCAATAAGAACTATGTTACACATAATTGGCCTTTTATAGTTTGGCATGTTACTGGTAAGATTGCTCATATGAAAGATCCCATGAACAACTGATTGGTCACATCCTGGCTGCTTAAAGTGGTTTTGCCACAATCTTATTTCATGCCTCCTGCATCCAGCTCTTCGGCTCTGTGTGCTGAGAAGGGGGTGTGTGTGATTTGTTTGAATTGCATATCATATGACCCAGCAGGATGACATCACCATGCCTTTCGACTCTTTAGTCAAAGAAAGGTCTGTTTATGTGTAGAACTGTAAGTAGCTACATTGTAGCTCAGAGGTAAAACTTTTGCCTCCAGGCACAAGGGTCCACGGTTCAAATTCCTGCAGGAACTAAACCTGTGGATTTTATTTCTCTTTATCAATGCACAGACCTGATTGAGGTTTCTTTTTTTTTATTTATTTGCACTGTTTGACTAATTACTAAGGAGTACAGAGGACAGGAGTAGAGTGACAGCAGCTGGGGTTTGAACACTCAGTAGCTGCCTGTGAGGAGAGGTAATGTCTGAGTATGTGCGACCAGGACTGAGAAGCTCTCAGCCCTGGTTGTATCCTCTGGAGATGAGCTGTAAACAATGGATCACTAAAGGAGCAGCTAAAACAAAAACGGTACAGAATTTTTAATAATAATGAATGGTGAAAATGTTTATTATTTAATTTACAAACTTCCCATATCAATTTTACTTTGTGGCAAAACCCCTCTAAGATCTTACATGAATGGGTTAAGTTTAGTTTCTCATGGCTTTACCTAGGGGCCCTGTTGCAGCTGTAACACCCTAGCCGCTAGGCTGTGTTTTAACACATTGGTGGGCCAAGCAAAGATCTCAAGAATGGGCCCTTCTTCTCTTTTATATGTCCTTGTAATGCTGTTAGGTTAGGTTATCATACCTGTGGTCTGACTATGGTTTGTGGCTGTAATATGGGTAAAATGGGCAGGGTATGTGAGGGCCCTGTTACAGATTTTGCATGGGGGCCCAGGAGCTTTAACTTATGAACTTAATTCTCTCCAGGCAAAAGTGAATCACATATTTATACACAAAAAACTGTTTTTACACCTTTACCTACAAATGTGTGAAGTTAACCTTCTTAATATAGTAACTTGCTGGAGAGTTTCTCAAGAAACACAAACAGAAATATATGGAACAAGAAGAATGCCATTGATTATATTGACTCGAATTCCTCATTTTACTATTTAATTTAGTTAATGAGTAACTTTGCTTTGTCAGTGTCTTAGACGTCATAAACACATTTTTCTTCTGTAGAAATATTTTTCAACTGCTTATTTGCTTGTCTTTTAGAAATACAGTAGAATAAAGACCAAGGTCTGACAGGTAAATCATGTGGAACCATATCTACATCGATAAGATGGGCAATGGAAGTAACTAATGATGTAAAGAAACTTTCTAAAGTTTTATATGAATAGGACTAAACCTATCCACTTCCCATTGTGTGCTAGTGACAATATACCTCTCATGTATGACGTAAAATGCAGAATTGTATTTCATACGGTATAAACCTGAATAATGTTTGACAACTAAGCTATAAAGCCATATGCTATAAAGCCATGCACGCCTCTAGCTACAGGCATTGCGGATAACAAGACAAAAACCTTAGACTGTAAAGAATCATAACATTGTGTCTAAACTTAGATCCCTTTTGAGCAGAGGTGTGACACTAAACACTAAAAAGGGAATACGTGAACCATGTAACTACTGTAATTTGTGTAGAATGCTATTGAAAATATTCTACTTATAGGTATGGGTTATTTTTAAACTTGTTTTCAGACTAGTTCTGCAAATTCTATAGAAAATATGGACAAAAATGATCAAAGTAAATTAATTAGTGTCGATAATCATACAGACACCAATACTGCATGGGCTTTGTACTTTCAAAGGACCTAAAATAATTGTTTTCAATGTGTATTAGTAAAGAAATAGTCGATTTAATCCTTACAATGAAGTATAACTAGAGATGTCATGATATGAATGCCCTTCAACTGCTTATGTCATTGAGTAATATTTATGTGTAGCATTGATATATGTAAGACATTTATTTGTTTGGTGGCAGCATATTGATGTTTTTCTACATAGTGTTTTATCAAACCAAAGAACTCATAATCTGAGTCGGAAGCAGAAGACATTAAAAACAAATGATTACACATGGGGAAAATGTCAACTGTGTTATTTACTGTAATAGTTGTGGTATGGTAGAAATATTAGAGCATGATATGGTGGGATCAGGGAATAGGGATTTTGTTGGGTTTTTTTGCATTTCTTCAATGAACTGAAATACCCCATAAAAATAAATAGAATCTGGATCCTCTAGTGGGTCTAGTCTTTAGTCTCACATAACAGAGGAGGTTTACCTTTTTTCAGTTTAATTTAAAAACATGACCTATTAGTTCTCCTTGACAATTATAAGACCATTAAAGTAATGACAGCAGAATTTTCAATATAATTCATTATACTTTTCAGTCATACAGTGACTTACAACTGGTATGCCAAAATTTGAAAAAGGCAGCACTTCAAAAATAATGGAAGTTTATTATATATAAAAAACTCCAATTATATTTTGAAGTGCTGGTTTTTTTTGCACACTTTTATAGGCCGTGATCCTGGTCTTTTTGACGTGCACTCAGCATCTTTATTCATTTTGGAGTCTATAAATGCTGCTGAAATACATTTTGGTGACGCGTCCCATTAGGGCTGCACCATTTTTTTGTAGTATTTCGCGCCCAAAAACTGTTGATGCCCTATTCTCTATATAAATGAACTGTCGTACATCAAAACTAGGCGTAAAAATTAGGTGCATCAAATATGCTAGCAATAATATGCTATGTGCCTTTTTTTGCTAGCCTAAATTAGGCAACTCAAATATGCTATGCAAGGTATACCACACGCCAGATTATTGAAGGGTTCATTTATTCAGGCGCACTACACCCCCATTTAATGCACCTTAAAACTGGCGTGGAGGCGCCTCTTTTCTGACATGTCGCCCTCTGTTTACAACTGGCATTGTCATCAGTAGTATTGCCTGAGCCTGTCCCTGTTCAATTTGAATTTACTAGGACCAAACTTGCAATTAAATTTAGATTCAGGATTTTCTCAATCTGAATTTTCTTGATCTGACCCTAACCCTAATTCTAACAGTAACCCTAACCCAAAATTGGGGTTAGAGAATTTACTGGTTAACTTCCTTTTTCATTTAGTGTCCAAGAATGCTCTTTGTCCAACATTACTCCTGTCTAGTGTCACTTCTATAGTGACATCACATTAGGGAAAGTCTAATGAGATGTTGGATCGGATATGATGAAAGACCTAAGTGATGTTACACTAAGATTGCTGCAGGACCAGAAGCACTGCAGAGCAATAAGTTAACTCTTGCAAACCATTTAAGAACCTTAACCCTAACCTTAACTACAACTTTAGGTTCGAGTTACGATCAAGATCAATTTTTTTTTTTGGGGGGGGGGGGGGTGATTTATGCACACAATTGATGAGGGCATAGAATTTGCTCAGATTTTAGTCGAGGCAGGTACAAGACCAGTGTTGTACAAGTTGCTTAAAGGGATTTTGCCTTGAACAAATATTAACTGCACCGGTTACTGGAACCAAGCCCAACATCTTTGAGAATAAGAAGGCTGGCACTTGTAGTCGTCCTCCCTATTCACTTTTATGGGAGTTCTGAATATAGCTGAGCATACTCCCTTAACTTTATTTAGAACTCCTATAGAAGTGAATGAGGCGGACGACAGCAAGTGCTGCCCTCCTCATTATCATTCACAGTTGCTTGCTGAGAGCCAACCTGTGCAGTCAAAATTCATTTGTGGTAAAACCCCTTTAACAATTTCCAGGTATAATTTCAAAGCATCTCAGCAATACTTAGGATAGCTGTAGAGGTTAATAAAGGCTACAATACTAGACTAATAGATAAATTGTGACGTATGCATGTAACCTTTATATTCAAGGAAATTAAAAATCATCTAAGTACTGCACTGCAGAAAAATTGTGTTTCACCTTAGTTTAAATAATATATCTTGGTCTCGTTCTTACAATCCATGAGTTGATATGATTACAGAATACCACAACTGTCACCCTAAGCTCTGCCTCTCATATAATTGAAGCTGTAACCATATCACATGTGTCATTTCTGCTGCTTCTGGGTTATAATTTGCATTTTCACCTCAATAGTGACAATCTGATTATCAGTATCAAGCTTTCTTTTAGCACTTAAGATCTTCATAGTATGAATGTTAGCGAGAAGATATTGATGAAGTGTTATTACACCTTTTCTAACACAAAATGGCAAAGAGTTGTTGCTAAGTAGGAAATCTGTAGGCTACTTGTATTACATTAAAAGTTAACATTTATTCAAACACACATTGAGACAATGAAATATTTTTTACATTGTCAGTCATAATTTAAATTAGTGTCAGTATATGGCTTGTATCAGATATAGAATTCAAGTTTTCGCTTCTCGGCCTAATGGCTAAGATAAGTGTAGTAACTGTTCTTATCAGTCCTCTTGGCGGTGAGAGATGGCATCGCTACAGGGGGACTATGTCCGAACGGAGATCCACACTGGTGAGGTTTAGCGTAATTGGAGTGTACGCGGCTACTTAATGGAGAAGTAGTTCGTAGGTGGCTCCCCCTCCCAGGATCGAAGCCATGAAGGTTCGAGGGGATTTTGAAGCCCTAAGTGCAAAGTGCCCCAGGAGTGACGACCCTGGGGTGCCTGAACTCACTGGGTGTGGGACCCCACTTAAGCGATGACACATTTGCACGCACTTTAACTTTCACTTTTCCTCGAGCACACTTCCTTATTCCCCGGCCTTCTGGCTAGGAAATGGGGACATTTTTTAGAATTTCTAGTCGGATGTCCGGGCAGTACCACTGTGTAAATCCACTAAGTTATTTAATTTATTTTTATTCACGTCACTGTGTCTTCACTTGTATCACGTTTTTTATGTAGGATCGAAGGATGTGGTGCCCTTTTGGGTTCCTCCTGAGGTCTAGGGGGAGAATGTGTGGCCTTCTGGTTCAGTTCTCCCCTGAAAACCCCGGCACTCTCTGGAGTTGGCCACCGAGATGGCACTTTGGTTGAAGTTTTTCTGATGTCAAGTGCAAGTATTTGGGGCTCTATCCGTTTCGGTGGTAGAGCCCACCGATTGTGACCTTATGCGGATGCCTTCTGGCTTGGTGAGGGAGCATTGAGATCTATTTCTGCTTCAGCAGTTGGGATCATTTCTTGTATCCTCGTGCAGGTACTTTCTGGTCCGGCGGGGAAACATTTTCGTTCTAGGTTTGTGGGGACTCATTACTTTTAGGTATGGGCCTGCGATAGACCGTATCCTCAATGCACTGTTTTTGTGTGGCACTTTTGTTGCACTTTTTTGTGCATTTTGGTGTTAGTTAGCACGTATTAGGGCTGTAAAAAAAAAAGTAGGATTCAAGCTTTCTACAAGAGGTCCCCATCTCAGTAGGGAAGGAACACAAAGTAGCAAGTGGTTGTGAAGTGTTAACAAAATGATACATGCTTTTCTAAATTTTTGTAAATTAAAAGACTGAAAAGTGTCACATGCATGTTTTTAGCCTACTCCACTTTGATATCCCTAAATAAAATCCAGTGTGACCAATTGCCTTTAGAAGTAACCTAATTAGTAAATAGAGTACATCTGTATGTAATTTATTATCAGTATAACTACAGCTGTTTTGTGAAGGCCTCAGAGGTTTGTTAGAGAATACTAGTGAACAAACAGCATCATGAAAACCAAGGAACACTCCAAACAGCTCGGGGGGGATAAAGTTGTGGCAAAGTGTATTGCTGGGTTAGGTTTTAAAAAAAAATAGCCCAAACTCTGAACATCTCACAGAGCACTGTTCAATCCATCATCCATAAACAGAAGAAATATGGCACAACCTCTAACTTACCAAAACATGGCTGTCCACCTAAACTGACAGCCTAGACAATTAGAGCACATATTAGAGGAGCAGCAAGAGGCCCAGTGTCATTCTGGAGGAGCTGCAGAGATCCACAGCACAGGTGCAAGAATCTGTCTGCAGGACAACTATTAGTTGTGTACTCGAAAAATCTGGCCTTAATGAAAGCAAGCCATAAAAAGTCCCATTTGCAAAAAGCTATGTAGGGGACACAGCAAGCACGTGGAGGAAGGTGTTCTGGTCAGATGAGACCAAAATGCCAAGCACTATGTGTGGAGAACAGCCAACAATGCACATCATCCTGAGCACATTATCCCCACCGTGAAACATGGTGTTGGCAGCATCATGCTGGAGGGAGGCTTTGCTTCAGCACGGACTCAGAAGCTGGTCAGAGTTGATGGGAAGATGGATGGAGCTAAATACAGAGCAATCTTGGAGGAAAACCTGTTGGACGCTACAAATTACTTGAGACTGGGGTGTAGGTTCACCTCTCAGCAGGACAACAACCCTAAACATACTGCTAAAGATACAATGAAATTGTTTTAATCAAAGCATATTTATGTGTTAAAATGGCCCAGTCAAAGTCCAGACCAAAATCCCATTGAGAATTTGTGGCAGGACTTGAAAATTGATCTTCACAAACGTTCGCCAACTGATCTGACTGAGCTAGAGCTATTTTGCAAAAAAATTAAATTAGCAACAATTCCACTTTCTAGATGTGCAAAACCGGTAGAGACATGACTCAACAGACTGCAGCCATCATTGCAGCTAAAGGTGGACCTACTTATGTATGCCACACTTATCAGTTATTTGGAAAATTAAGTGTGTGTTTGTCACATTTAAAAATGAAGAACAGTTGAAGGGGTATGAATACTTCTGAAACCCACTAAAGTGGTCTTCAAAGAGAACCTGTCACATAGGTTATGCCCCCCTTGCTAAGGACAGCACAAGCTAGTGACAGACATGCTGTTTCCAGCGCTGTGTCCCTTATTCTGTAAGATGCTGGAGTTTTAGAGTATTTAATGCTCAAATCTGCAGTTTTCAGCCAGAAAAGAGTCATGTAAAGAGTCAAATTTTTTAAACCCCGCCCAGCTGAAGCTAGCCCCGCCCACCTCAACTGATAAACCTATTAATTTGAATAGCTAGAAACATGTGAATAACTGTCAGTGAGCGGGGATAGTCTTTGGTGGGTGGGGCTAACACCTGCTCATGAATAAGATTTGAGGGGTAAATGCTCTAAAACTCCAGCATCTTACAGAATAAGGGACACAGTGCTGGGAACAGCAGGTCTGACACTAGCTTGTGCTGTCCTCAGCAAGGGGAGCATAACCTATGTAACAGGTTCCCTTTAAACCCCTTTATGGTATAGGTAATAATTGTGAAGAGGGCCATATTACAAATTTTAAAATGACAGAAAAAGGCCATATTTGCTGCTGTAGATGCAGGTCAAAAACTATTCCCAGTAGGAGGCAATAAAAGCCCCAATGCTACATGGCAGAAGTTGCACCGGTGCAGAATACTGAGGAACAATTGCTCACACAGCTATCTACAAGGGGAGCTATTAATTAGTACAGCTGTACACAAATCAAAGACCAATTCACACCAGCATGCAGAAGAGCTTCAGTACCATACAAGGGCAAAAATACTGATAATCAACCACTCACACGCCTACTATCCATAAAGTAAGCAATCGCATAGTATATTCTTGCACATATGATAAGATCCAGTTTTTACCAGTATGCAGAAGAACCACAGTACTATAAAGGGAAAATTGCACAAGTACAAAATTACAAATAAACAACAACTCATACGCCTACTATTCATGAGGGCGTGATAGCATTACAATTTCACGTGGATACAGTGGTTACAGAAGTATTCATACCCCTTAAACTGTTCCTCATTTTTAAATGTTACAGCCACAAACTTCAATGCATTTTATTTATATTTTATGTGATAAAGAAACACTAAGGCCATGTTCACACGGCTTAAAACTGGACGTATTTCAGTCCATAATTACACGCCGGAGTGCGCAAATTACGGCTGGAATCCGTCCCAGTCATTACGGTAATCCACAGTTCTCAGAGAACTATGGATTACGTCTCTCCTTTCTGCTCGGCGAATACGCCGAGGGGGGAGATAATTGACATGTGAATTTCCAGCGGCGTATACGCGCCGCTGGTAATGAAAGTCTATGGGCCGGCGAGGTGTCGGTCCCCCGCTCCCGGCCACACGGCGTAATTGCGGGGCGTAATTACGCCCTGCATTTAAGCTGTGTGAACCTAGCCTAAGGGCCTCAAATAAGAAAACTGTTTAGGTCTAAGACAATCTTTGTTGCTCATAGCAATCAGAGTTCCCTTTTGATTTCATACAGTGCTCTGAAAAAATGAAAGGGAGTTGTGATTAGTTGCTATGGTCATAGGCCTATACAATTTTCATACATGTCCCCCTAAGTAGTAAGTATGCTCTTCTGCATTATTGCATCGTGTTGATCGAACCGTTCGAGAAAAGTTAAGTTGGAGTCAAAGTTAACGATTTTTTAGAATTGGAGTCGAACTGAAAATTTTACTGTTCGTTTGAGTAAATGTTCGTGTTCGATATCGTGTTCGACGCGCTATTTTAATAGTCTTCATGTCCGAAAATTGGTGTTGCCGCGGCAGTTTGAATGCGCGTTAAATCGGTGTAAAGTGCGCCTGAAAGTACGATCCTCTCAAAAATCTGGCATAAGGTATAGCTTGCATAGTAAACATAATGGGCGACATGTATGAATCTCGCCACGTCGGGGCGCACCTTTCCGCCAGTTTTCCGGCGAAATTTGCGCCTGATTTATGTCGGCACTGGGGCGCGCTCATACATACTATGTAAAGTCCGCCGCGCCTCGCCAGTGTTTGGGGCGCAGTGCGGGACTTAGGCGCAGTGCGGCGCTGTGCCTATGATTCGCCGCCCGAGGTAGTGCACTCATACATATCATGTAAAGTCCGCCGCGCCTCGACAGTGTGTGAGTCGCAGTGCGGGGAAATGGGCGTAGTGCGGCGCTGCGCCTAATATTTGCCGTCCGAGGAGGTACGCTCATACATGCGGGGAAAAGTTCACTGGGACTCGCCAGTGTGTGGGGCGAGTGCGGAACTTAGGTGCATAAGGGACTGCGCCTCACATGTATTCCGATGCGAGACAGGCTGGAAAACAGCGAGAAATCATTAAAGATGTCCGCGCGGAGTATGAATAAAAAAATCGCCTTTATAAAGGCGGAAAACATTCTCAGAAAAAGAGATCAAACCTCAAAAATAAAAAATACAGAAAAAAAATCACTTTCCAAAAATCTAGAACAGCGCTATATCAAGAATTAGGATATTGGAAATTGCCGGGAAATACAGTAATTCAAATTCGGAAAGCTGTTCTCATTGGTCGGCAGAAACCGGCCAATCAGAATAGGAGCGACAGTGAACCATTAAAACTTATGGAGAACTATTGACCAATCAGAATCAAAGGTGGGACAGTTAAAAATACAGTTAAAAATGCAGGAAAAGAGCTGATTGGCTGAGCTAGCGGGGGCTTGGCTATCTCAGCCAATCAGAATAGGAGCGACAGGGACCCATTATAGCCTATGGAGAAGTTTGAACCAATCCAAATCAAAGACGGGACAGTTCAAAATACAGTAAAAATGCTGCAAAGAGCTGATTGGTTGAAACTAGCGGGGGCTTGGCTATCCCAGCCAATCAGATCGCGAGCTACTTCTCCCATTGTAGTCTATGGAGAGATCGGCGCAATGAAATCTCGGCTCTCAGCGCCGTGCAGCATCGAGTATGATTAAAAAAATCATTTTTATTAGTTGTAAAATATTATCTGAAAAAGAGCTCAAACCTTCTATAAACATAAATCATTCAAATCCCGAACAACGTGTTTGTCGCCGAGAACGGCGCTACATAAGGAATTGCAATATAGAGAATTGCTGGGAAATACAGTAATTCAAATTGTTTAAGCTCTTCTGATTGGTCGGCATAAACCAGCCAATCAGAATAGGAGCGACAGTGGCCCATTATATCATATGGAGGAGTATTGACCAATCAGAATTGGAGCGACAGGGACCCATTCTAACCTATGGAGAAATCTTGACCAATCATATTCAAAGGCGGGACAGTTCAAAATACAGTAAAAATGCAGAAAAGAGCTGATTGGTTGAGCTAGCGGGGGCTCGTCCTGCTTAGCCAATCAGAGCGCGAGCTACTTTCTCATTAGAGTTCTAGGGGAAAAAAAATGCAGAGCGAGCTCTGTTTGTGATTGGAAATTTAAAAGGGCGCGGTTATTTGGACCAAGGGGAGAGCGAGCGGCGCTCCTTTTTGGGGTTTTTAATGCAATAAGGAATACAAATTTACATGGCCGATATCAAATGATAGAGTACAAAAGGGTTGTACCGATTTGTTTTAAAATTTGATCCTTTAATTTTTGGGGGAATAAAAAAAAAATAAATTAAAAAAATTTTTTCATTTTTAAATTTTTTTTTCCCTTTCTTTTCGGTCCCAACTTTATTTCCGGAAAGGGGGTGAAACCCAAAAATAAAAAAAATTTTAAACATGATTTTATTAAATTTAAATTTTTTTTTTCTTTACCCCAATATTTTTTGTTCATTTTATTACAATGGGTTTCCCAACTTCTGTACTTTAATCTTTTGGATTTCGGCCTGTCTGTTGTTATTCGATTGCATTAGAAACCCCATAAGAGCGTCGCTCGCTTCCCAAATTGGTCCAAATAACCGCCCTTTTTAAAATTTAAAGCCAATTTTGGAGTTTAGCTCAAATTTCTTTTCCCCTTAGCTCTATGAGAAAGTAGCTCGCCCCGGTTCCCATTGGCTAAGCGGGGACGAAGCCCCCGTAGCTAACCAATCAGCTTTTCTGTTTTTTTACTGTTTTGAAACTGCCCCGGCCTTTGAAATGATTGGTCAAAAATTTCTCCAAAAGGATATAATGGGCACTTTTCGCTCCTTTTTCGGGTTTGGGTTTGGTTTATCCCGGACCTTTTCAGAAGGGGGGCCCTAAAAAAATTTAAATTCCCGGGAAATTTCCCGGAAAAATCTCTATATTGCAATTCCTTATGTAGCCCGGGGTCCGGCAAACAAATGCGTTGTTAGGGATTTTTTAAATGATTTATTTTTTTTAGAAAAGGGGTTTTAGCTCTTTATTGTTTAATTTTTTTTCACTTTAAAAAATGAGTTTTTTATTAAAACTCCATGGCCCCACGGGGCTTAGCGCCGGGGATTTCATTTCGCCGGGCTTTTCCATAGACTAAAAGGGAGAAATAGTCGCGCTTGATTGGTGGGGTAGCAAGCCCCCGCTTGTTCAACCCAAACAGCTTTTTTTG
The DNA here is from genome assembly GCA_025379985.1 of Phyllomedusa bahiana. Classification (NCBI taxonomy): domain Eukaryota; kingdom Metazoa; phylum Chordata; class Amphibia; order Anura; family Hylidae; genus Phyllomedusa; species Phyllomedusa bahiana. The sequence goes on along the minus strand of JAODAL010022216.1, from coordinate 1,316 downwards.
CGCCATTTTTTTTTTGGGATTTTGAAAAATGCCCGCCCCTTTTATTTGGATTGGTTTTAAATTCTCCATAGGGTTTTAAAGGGTCCCTGTCACTTTTTTATTTATTTGGGCCCAGATAGGCCCAAACCCCCGCTAGCTCAACAATCAGCTCTTTTCTGCATTTTTACTGTATTTTGAAAAATGCCCGCCTTTGATTCTGATTGGTCAATATTCCCATTGGGGTTTTTAATGGGTTTATGTCGCTCCCATTCCCGTTTGGGCCCGGGTTTTCCTTCCGACCAATAAGAATAGCTTTCGAATTTGAATTAAATGTATTTTCCCGGCAATTTCCAAGATCCCCAATTCCCGAAATTTGGGGTTTAGAATTTTTTGGAAAAGGGATTTTTTTAATGTATTTTTTATTCTTTAGGTTTTTAGTGTTTTCTTAGAAAGTTTTCCGCCCTTTTTTAAAAGGGATTTTTTGGAATATACTTTCCCTGCCCCACGGGGTGAAAAGGGTGAGATTTCTCTTGCGTAATTTTTATATGTTTCCTCTCATGTTTTTCCCTTCTCGCCCTTTATTCGGGCCCCTTTCCGGGCATTTTGAACCCGAATCAAAGGTCTGCCCGTCGGAGCTGCCGAGCGCTGCAATGCGGGGCACTTTGAGACTCGGATCATCATGCCCCGGAGTTTTCGAGGCGCTGGTCCCCCCCCGGGAAAAACCTACACCGCCCCCACACCGGCCCATTAAAACGCCCCTATTGGGGGGGCAGTTTAAAGTGGCGGAATGCTGCGCCCAAAAACCGCTCCCTGCGTCCGACAGCCGGGGTTGGCCGGTGAAGGGGGCAGAATAAGCATGAAAAAAGGGGAAAAGCCGTTCATTCATGTGTCCAAATTTTGCCTAAAAGGTGCATTGTTTTTTTTAGGGCGTTGTTTCAAATCGGAAACTATAGATATCATTGGGAGTTTATGTAAAGGCCCCCCTCGAGGATTAAAATTTTGGGAAATTTCGGACCTAGCAAATTTTGGTAGTGTATGTTTAAAGCCCCCTTGCGAGGTGCATTGCGCAACAGGGGCGTATAACATATCATTACTAGTTTTTTGTAAAGCACCCCGTAGGCGCATTTTGTTATGGAGGTTCAAAAATGTATCATTTTAGGGCATTACAATTGTCATGCCCGGCATATAAGCGGGTTTGTTTTGGTGTATGTTAGGATGGTTAAATTCCCGCTTTCTTCACCCCAAAATCTTTCCCCTTGATTTCAAAATTAAGGAACCAAATTTTTTTGTTCCCCCCCATTCTACCCTGAGTCAATACTATGTAGGACCACCTTTAA